>BLKM01000655.1:1252580-1360232 GCA_013340265.1 Coptotermes formosanus
CACCAACACCACCACCACCAACACCAACACCGCCACCACCAACACCACCACCACCACCACCACCACCACCACCACCACCGCCAACACCACCGCCACCGCCAACACCACCGCCACCACCACCGCCACCACCACCACCACCACAACCGCCAACACCACCACCACCACCGCCATCACCACCACCGCCGCCGCCGCCGCTATTACGCCTACCGTATTCTGGAAATCCACATGTGCAATCTCGCCGGGTGCATGGACTATTCTGACACAGTATCCCCGGTCCCTACTGACAAACGTGTTTGTACTCGCTCAGCTTTGACTATGCTGATACATTATTCCTAGTCCCTGCAGGTAAAAGCCTTTCTGCTCGCTGAACTTTGTCATTATTCTCGTTCTAAATTTTCGTCATGTGGTACAAAACTGCATATTCAGCCAGTGGTTAACCCGTTAACATGCAGCGGTAGAAATATATACCCTCGCCCTTAACATTCAGAAACTCCGGATTTTCTCCGCACAGCGAATTTTTATGCTCCTTATAGTTATCAAAATACACATGTTATTTTCGTAAACAAAGTAACCGGTTTGGCTTACTAATTGGGATTCAGGTTGTTTGCTATGCCGTAGGAAATAAATCTTATCTATTATTTAGATGAGTTTCGTACTTAGAAATGTTAAATAGGCCGTTAACTTTTAAAGTGGTTTATGAAATGAAATCAGCTCCTGCGGCAATTTATTTCTATTCCGAAGTTAGATGAGAAGTCTGATGCTATTAAGCAGTACTGGAGCAGATGTTGCGTCGACTGCACACACCGTCAGGAACGACAGGTCTAAATGGTTCTCTGTCGTGGGATAAAAAAACTGAAAAAATTGCTGAAGACGCTGGAAAAAATTTTAAAAATCTTTCCAGGTCTACGAAGGAAAATTTGATTCTATAAAAATTAGTGACATAAAACAACATCGATATAGGACGAGATTTGTATGTTTATGTATATCCTTATCGTTCTACTCGTTTCTTTTTCCTAAATTAACACGACTCATTTTTAAACAGTGTATAAATTGTTCTTATTTTCACGGCATGCTGTCACGGCTATCCGTACGTGCCCAGAATCTGCTTATGTAAATTTTATATGATAGCGTGAGTTTTGAGTTTCAGAGCTTAGGTGGCGGCAGTGATACTAGCACTGTTTATTTTATTGTCTGTCGTTGCAACCGGTCAGCAATCTTTACATATATGCAGCTACAATGAGGATGTTTTAAACCTAAAATAATAATATGGCGACCTTGCGAATGTTCTTTTTAACTGCTTGTTTGATGATAATTAAAGAACATTTCGAAATAGAGAGATCATTAAGATGTTTACACACTGTGTTTCTTAATACCGTTTATAAGTCATCGTCGTAGTCCTTCCCTCTTCTACCTACTTGTTCACAATAAGTGTAGTGGGTTTTTGTTTTTCGCTTGATCACACTCAGACACACACCACATTCGGTAGAACTCCTCTGGATGAGGGATCGGCCCATCGCAGAGCTCTCTCTGCCTGACAACACACAAACACTGTGCAAGCAAACATCCATGCGCCCGGTGGGATTCGAACCCACGATCCCAGCAAGCGCTCGGCCGCAGACCCTACGCCTTAGACCGCGCGGCCACTGGGATCGGCCGTTTATAAGTCAACGACTACAAGTATGGCGACGGCACAAATGTTTCAGGTAATGTCCAGCAAACTTAAAGTATGTATGATATACACTTACGTAATGTGTTCTTTACAATTACGTAGCAGTAATAATGTTAATGGCTCTATAGAATTAAAATCTATGTAACAGGAGAGCATGCTGTTTTTGTCATGCTTAGATCTCTTTCTTATTATGCAGAAGATATGTATCCGTAAACTTCATCTCTTCAGCTGTATGTAAATTATTGGGATCATTCAAGGTGACTCTACAGGGCACGTGTAGCAGCAACTTACGATTGGTATAAAACATCATTAAGTTCTGTATTCAAGAGTTGTCATGTATTGTAAGGCTGTTGCAAAAATTCGTGTCTATTACCCTATTATACGTATCAAAGTGACTATAAATGTGATACTCATAAATCAAACGTAATGAGATGTTAGGAGGCAGAATGAGTTGATGTAACGAAGTGCGTGAAGCAGCACATTTTTATAGGGTATTAAACTTTGTCTACCGCTCGAATGGTAATTGAGACAACGCAAGCAAGACACCAGAATTCGTGATGTTATTCAGTCCTCGAGGCGAAGGTGAAATTAGGCTGGGATCGCGTCTGTGAGCGTCGTTTCAGTTTGTCATTTACTTATTATTGCACCTATAGAAATCAAAATTACACAGTGTAAGATAAATAAAAAATAAAATGAAGCAAAACAAAGTGAAAAATATAAAAAACATAGATCTACGTATTGGTTTAGTGTATTTTGGTGTAGGCCTATTTACAAGTATATACACGTACATATAAATTATAAATTTATAATTAATATATAATATTTTCTTTATACTAAACATCTTTAGATATATACTTAGTATGAAGTACATTATTGCCAGAATCTATATTCATTTAAGAAATGCCAAGTAAACAATTTGCTGTTTGTAGGATGTCTGGCTTGAGGTTGTGTTAAAATCGCCATAATCGGCCTCCTAACGAAAATAATAGTCCTTCGTCGACCTAGAGAGAGAGACAGAGAGGGAGAGAGTTTTTAAGGTGAATCAGTAGGAAATATCTCCAAGTTTGTTTTCTGGTATTTCTGAAGCAGAAATTTCTGCAGCATAAAGGTCGTCATAATAATGAATAACAACTCACTCCTTGCCTCACAGTAAACACACTGATTCTTCATTACAAAGACCAGCTGGTTATTGCTGTTTAAGAAGCTGTCTGCTTTCTATTTTGGGAATCGCATGTAACGCGTGAATATGCTGAGTGGGTAGAGTGCAGAATTTCTACGTGGTTAAAGCAGTAGTACACTTACAAACGAGAGTGCTATGAAGGGATACGTTCTGCGAAAAGCAGCAATGACGGATTGTCGTTTTGTATTTAAAATGAGTTATCATCACTAGTGTGTGTGCTAAGAGTTGAGTCATGAGCATGTCTCCATATGGTGAGTGGGTCTACATGACTGCATCAAAATTTACGGCTCTTGCTGAGCCAGTTTTATTAAAGAAACGCACTCAGTGCATGCGTCATGATTCCACTGACATGATTTTAGATTTTACTAACGAACGTAGCGAGAATGTTTCGCAATTAGCATTACGACTGATCAGCGTATTTCACTCTCACACGTACGGTGTTACACGGAACCCCTGAGTCCCGCGTTTTCAAAGTGAAGGGTTCCGCAAGAAAGATTTATTACAATGTAACGTGGCCTGAGAATATAAAGAGTTAAATGTAACAATCATCATTTTACGTTACTGTTTTCTGTAGGTGTGAAATTTGGTTTCTGACATTAAGGGAAGTATGTAAGTGGAGGGTGTTTGAGAGTGGGGTGCTGAGGAAGATGTTTGGGCCTAAGGGGTAGGTAGTGAGAGAACACTGGAGAAAAATTACATGAGAAGCTTCATGATTTGTATTTCTCACCAGTTAATCGGGCGGTGAAATCAAGCACTTTGAGATGGGCTGTTCATGTGGCATTTATTGGGGTGATAAAAAATGCTTACAAGGTTTCGTTAAGGAAGCCTAAAGGAAAGAGAGAATTTTGAAGACCTAGGCATAGACGAGAATAAAATATTGAAACTAATTTTAAACATACAGGAAGGGAGTATGTGTGTAATGGCACACAACTCCGCCTACTGGTGTAGTGCGGATGTAGATTGTACTACTGGGGACTTCTGTCGCTTTCGGAGTCTGCTTCGAAACGAACCCGGAGGGCTGATACACGTTTTCGAGGCACTTTACCTAGTTCTGGCAATTAGCCTTGGTCTTAAGTTAGCGGCCACCACCTCACCTACAATTAATCGTTTCCAGGTCGCCAAAGGTCGGTCCCAGTTGGTAGTAATTACTCACTAACCACTAGTCTACCTCTTCTCTACAAGAGAGATGCTGGTGGCCACTCTCAACATGGATTAAAACACACTTACCTGTGAATATTCCTCTCCGTTTAGATGTTACCTTCGAATTTCCCACTTAAGCCTAACTCAAAATATACAGGCAACAGCATTCAGATGCTGAAGGATCTAGGCCTGCCTGTTGTGTTGTAGTTATCAGTGGCGTATCCAAGGGGGTGGGGCTGGGGCTGCCAGGCTGCAGCCCCCCGAAACCCCAATATTTATATTTAGTGATTATTTATTACCAATCTCTTTCCTCAGATTTCCCTCTTACCCCATGGACTTTAACATTTTAAAGCCTAGCGGTAACTTTACATACCACCAGGTTTAACATTAAAAAATTCTACGTGGTGCCCACATTGCGTTTATGTGTTTTATACGGATCTCAGAACAAACAGCAACTTTTGCCTTATAAAACTTTAAGAGACTGGTTTTTATAACCTAAGTGGAGAGTGTTTACAGCGCGGTACGCACTGAGTCCTTATATAAAACATATTACGTTCCGTCTTTAAAGGGTTAATATATGATGTAAAAGGAACAAACACGAACAAGGAGCCTGAAGTTTATCCCGTCTTGCAGATTTTGTACCTGTGGCAGTGGCCTCTTTTCCCGGTATTTCGGACGAACTTGCTTTGCCTATTTTCATGAAACCCCATTTTCAAGAGTAGACCCTAAAGGAGGAGGAAGCAAGTTCCTCCAAAACTTCTGCAACACGGCACAGTGTGCCGCACGGTGTAGGAACCCCAAAGCAAGCTCAGCCTCATTACTTAAGCGCGAAATATTAGAACAAATTAGTTAAGGAAATAGCCTGATGCTGAAGACTTTCTTATAATTTAGTTGAACATTCGTGGTGGGGCAGGTGAATGTGAGCTTCGAGGCTCTTATGCTGAACATGAAGGCGGCAATTTTATTAGAAACATTGATTATTGCCTCCGAAGCTACAGGATGTCCCATACCAGAAGGAAATAGGCGTGACTGAAATGATTCATTCGGTTTACTCTAATGGACAAAAGTGTTGATGATGCAAGGTTCAAGTCTTCTGGGGTGTTATGGCGTGTAGGTGGATAAACATGGTCACGTTATCTACAGTGTCAAAGAATTCAAGAATAACACACTGTTAACTTGTCAGAAGACAACCCTCAAATTTCGGGTTGGGATAAAATACTGGGGACTGTAATGCATGAAGGAGCTCTATTAAAATCACAGGAATCATAATACCACATTATAGAACTTCTAAAAGCCCACACGAATATGAAGAATTGCGATGAAATGTTTCTTTTAACAAATGAACTTCCATATTTAAGCACACAAGCATAAATCCAAATTTGCAGCCAGTCTAGGGAATAACTAAAAGGGCTGAACTTGCTGTAATGAGCCCATTGCAATTTCCACCCCTTTCTTTTACACCCAATACCGGCCTTGTGTACTGTGCCTTATGTATCTTTCCTCACTATCATCATCCCCCAAACGCAGTGTTTCGAGCAAATGTTCTCTATTTATTTACTCTCCTCCCCCGACACGTGCGAGGTATACAAGAACGATTCCATTGCAGAAATCTTCATGATTGCTCACACAAATACACAGTCCTGTGGACAGACAGAGGGTTTAATGTGAAAAGGGGGTGGGGTTGTGTGAAGGGTGCCTCTCGTGTGCGCAAATCTCCTGCCGAACAGAAAGCATCCTCGTAACATAGCTGCCCCTCTGTCAGGCCATTGACCTGGGTGGTGATACTGCTTTCTCCTTCCATTCCGTTCAGTTCAGCTACAACTATTGATTAAAGCAAACTTCGCAGAGTTTTAATTGGAATTATTAAATTTGTAGACCGCCAATGGTTCATTCCTGATCTTAATCAAATCAAGATTTAAAGAATGTTGTCGTACGCCTGCCATGTTGGTATTTTATATTCTAAAAACATTGCACAGGAAGGTAGATATTTGACAAATCTCAGTTACCGTACCTTAAGTTCGGAACCCAAATTCATTGTCTCTGGTGTCTTGTCTCGCAATTTCGTAAGCCTGCCATGTCATTAGTACTGCGTGTACGAAGTGAAAAATTGATGCAAGAGAGGTTTCTAGGGGCATACTTGTAAAATTCATATGAATTTTAATAAAAATCAGTCAGCTGGGTGGTTAGTTGAAATGGGGCACTAGATAGAAACACGGACAGGATGGTCTTTTAATAGCCAAAGATTCTTTAATTGTGAAGGAAAGCATGTGTGCGTTTAATAATAAGATGGACATCGGAATATCACGTAATATTTTTACAGCATTTGCTTCTAAAGCTTTTTATTGTGGCTAACCAAAACTGAAGTTTTGTGGCAGTATTCGTTGTCAGTTTTCTGTGATGGGAAAGCTGAAAGTTGAAATTAGTGACGACATCAAAATGAGACACCGATAAAAAAATCAGTGTTGTTTCAGTTACCTAGAATTTATCAAAATGCTTAATCCTTTATAAAACTGTCACTTTTCTGAGCTGTACTTCCTGCTTGCGACCTTTCGAGAACTTTTTTTTATTTCATAAGTTAAAGTAATATTATAAAACCTATTTTGTTTTAGCCCATTAGACAAACAAATTCTGTAGTGAAAGTCTAATGGGCCAAACAGAATATATTCCAAAGCATTGACTTTTATATGATGACGGATGCAGAGTAATCGTCCGAAATGTCTTGTACGAGTAAGAATCTACCGTCGACTATGAAAGGAGTACAGTTGAATATTCTTGTGATATTTTTATGGTTACAGCCATGTTAAAACCTTTGATGTGGATATTAAGCAGGGTCTGTGCTGAGTAGGATAAAGTAGTATTAAATACGTGGGAGAGGAGAATCCTGACACAGCAAGGTCTTTGAAGAATAACAACGAACCAAGAAGCAAGGAAAGTGTACAAACACCTGATCTAGTAGGGGATATTGTAGGAAAAAATTTGGGCAAGCTGGGGAATAATAAAAAGTGAAATTTTAAATATTTTCTTTCGCCTAAATTGTAAACTGCACATTATCTCTGTAAACATTAAGACGTGTGATTTAGAGACTGATTCTAAAGGGCATAAGAAGTTCTTAGTGCATTTATATCCATACGCATGTTCTGTTCATTCCTGCACAGATTACATCCGTGCTGAATTCATTCCCCTTCTCTTGAGGCCAGAAAATTGCTGGCTGTGGTCTGCCACGTTAGTTTCCCAGTGACGCAGAAAGGAATATCTTCTTTGTGCTGTATTTTTAAGAAATAAACACTTTTTTCTCCATTCCGGGTCTGCTTACAACAGAAAAACGTTCATAAGAATATATTAGTTTTGAGGCAATATTCTACAGTATAATTCATAGATATAAATGTGTTCCTGAAAATGTCAGGTTTGGTAGAACTTTTTCTAAACCTCAAAGACTTGGAGGCATAAATCGTCACACTTGATAATCTGTTGAAGACACGGGGTATTTCTTCGTCAAGATTGCCTACTCAAGGTACAAAATACCTTAGACATGTTCTAGGTAAACTTTAGTGAAATCTGGCTGTACGCTGAGCAACATCGTAGCCAGGTATCCCAATGAAACATTTGTCCTAATGGGTTTGAATGACAGCGCCTGTTAATATACTGAGAGCTGAACTGATTGAGTCTCAGTTCATATTTACAATCACTGTTACTCCTAACTCACAGATTTCCTGTATCCATGCCCTTTGTGGTGATTGTAACAATGCAGTAACAAAGACAAAGGATGACGCCTGGCCAAATAGCAAACCGCAGCACCGACGAACCTGATTCCTGCTCTGATATAACAAACTTTTAAAGTCGTGGATTGAAACAAAGGGATTTTGTGTAGCGTAAAAATTAGTATCATTTTGTTGTTTAAAGCCTTGTCAATATTGTTGTTATTAGTTTTGAAACGTCATATGTATACAATGAAAACGCGAATAAAAGCAGCCACATGAATATTGATGTCAGTTTTATTTGATATTTTATTCAACACGGGCAAAAGTGGCCTCTGTCTCTCACGTAGGATTCCATTTTCTCACACACAAAAGAAATAACTCTGTTAGGCGCCGACTACCCCGTATAGAATTTCTGTTTCTTGTCCCAGAGTAGTTGGTGTAGTTTCATGGTGAACAAACGGTCACTGGGAACAGTTTTTCTCTGGTTGCTGTTGTTTTATCCATCAGTTATCATTTCACCAATGAAGATTATTTGTCCGTTGTCAGAGACAGGTAAGGTTGGTACATCTCAGGCCGCAGTACCACAGCCAGGAGACTGAGTATTACACCACGCCAAGAATGATGAAAACATGAATAGAAGAAGTAGTATTTATGCTGTAGCCTTCTGGAGAGTAACACCGTATAATCTGGTAGGAGTTCTAAGCGTTTGGCGGAATGTAGTTCTTATGCTTTCAGGTGCAGGATGGCGCAGAGCTGAGGGACACATTTTGTTATGAGATAATTTGTTTAATAACTGGAGAGCACTGGAATGAAACACGCCAGTTTTATGTTCACATAATTCAATTTTATTTTCTATGGTGGACAACTTCATGAAGGTGACCTCCTTGATTTACAGTCTTAGAAGATCAAGAGAATTATCAAAAACCTTATGCAAAAAAGTTTGATCCAGGTTGATGAGAGCAGTTTCATCTTTAATCGCGCATTTCAGGGCCTGTGTTGTGTGGGGATGAGATCTGTGTACTCATTCTTTCGGATATCCGCACAGAAAGAAATCTGGTAGTGGTATAGCAAACGTGCTGGCCACGGAATGTCTCCAAAACGTGAAATAACGTTGTGGAAGAGAATGCGGACTACATCCATACTGCGGCGTGATTTTCTTGCAAGATTCATCCCAAACTTCTCCTGCTTATGCCCAGGGTGCGTGAATGTTGCAGATCTGAGCAATGTGGACTGCCCTGAAATGATTCGCTTGCTCTGCGAACATTTCAGTACGCACAGTTCTGGGAGCACCATGAGGACAGTTTCCTTCAGTGTCAGTGTCTTCAAACTTACGTATCCACAGCAAAATCCTGTTGTGTGTAGGAATCACACCATACCTAGTTACATTAAGCTGCTGCCTCAAGCGAGGCTGTGTCCGAATGACTGACTGTCCTTCGTAATGAGAAGGAAAAGCTGCAGTTGTGTGCGCTACACTGCACCTCCCCATTGTGACTAAACCGGTGTTAGAATGGCATCAAGCCCTGTCTTGCTTTGCCGTGATTTTACGCACCCTAAACCCCACCACTCTGACTGGAGGAAATTCTGAAATGTGTCCGTCGGCTGTGCGCCGCGCTGTATACTTGCCACCTGACATGCCTCTGGAAAACTGGTTACCACATACGACAGTGCATGGTGTTACGAAGTAATGAAAACTGTAATCAAAATTTTCTTACTAACCTAAAAATCTCATATCTTACAGAACTTAAGCTTTCATGGTGACTCAGATTTTATGTTGATCCAGTTTTGGGTATTGGAACTTTGTGTTGAGGTGTTTTGCCGACTTTTGAAGAGGAATGTCCTGCTGCACGTTCAGGAACTACTCTGAAGTTGGAGGCAACATAATATCCTGAAAGGTCAGCAACACATTTGTAACAACAGTGACAACAAAATCGCAAGCAATATATGAGAAAGTCGGTAGAAATTCTTATTTGATAGCTTGTACCAGCATTATGTGCCTAAAGAAAGTTAACCGGTTTGTTGCCATTTTGATATAACGCTATGAAAGGCTTTGTGATACAAGCGGAAGTGTCCTTTCTTCCATCGGGATTGGTTTGTTGCCGTGTCAGCTTTACAATACACACAATAGTATTGTGTTTTAAAGAAAGGGTTTTAAGTGTGTTGTTTAATGATACTCTGAATTGCTAAGATCACATAGCGTCAGCGATAGACGAATTAATGAGTATGGAACATTGTTAAAATAATAATGACAAGGAAACCTGAAGAACCCCAAGGAAAACGTGTTACAATGCCACTTTTTTCCCCTCCACAAGTCCAACATTGACTGGCCCGGGATCGAACTTGTTCCTCCGGACTAAGACGTCGGCGACACAGCCTGAACCTTGGCATGGTTCAAGAAGTAATTGCAGTCACACCGAGTAATTAAAGTTTATTTATGTAATTCAAGGAATTAGGAGTGAGGTTTTGGATCATATGTACAAACTGTACAGCAGTGCTTTGACTGCCGTCGCTAACGTAAAATTATAGCCTATTTTAGACGACTGCGGACTAAAGTTCATGTTTTTATATGCAGTCTGTTTACATCGGCTTATATGCAGTCTGTTTACATCGGCGTTAGGAAACACGAAAATGACAGGACATTTGCATACAGCTGGTCAGTCGCCGAACTGTCACCATGGCTGTCCGGATTCAGTCCCGTACCGGTTTTTATGGGATTTATGGTAGACAAAGTGACAATGGGATAGATTTCTCTCCCAGTGCTTCGGTTTTCTCCGTCAGTACCTTTCCACAGATGTTACATAGATATGTTCAACGCTTCTTGGTATATAGAGAAAAGGACAAAGCCTGGGACCTTCCAATAAATTGATAAAATTCCTGTAATCGGAGGCCATCAAGAAATACAAATACTTTCGTTGTTTTTACATTTGTATGTACAGTATATTAGCCGACGCCAGTGGCCGCGCGGTTTAAGGCTGGGTCTGCGGCCGAGCGCTTGCTGGGATCGTGGTTTCGAATCCCACTGGGGGCATGGATGTTTGTCTCTTGTGAGTGTTTGTGTTGTCAGGTAGAGGTCTCTGCGGCGGGCCGATCCCTCGTCCAGAGGAGTCTTACCGACTGTGGTGTGTGTCTGAGTGTGATCAAGTGAAAATAAAAACCCTCTACACCTACTGTGGGTGGGTAGAAGAGAAAAGGACTACGAAACGAAACGTATATTAGACGTGAAAGTATAACCATATTTAGTGCTAACTAATGGTAATCCTGGCAGTGATTAAGATGGTCATGTGGCTACATTAGAATGCCTTGACAAGAGAGAACCTCAGTTCATCTGGTATTCAACATAGCTCCTAATTGACTGACGGGTACTTTGAGCCCAGTGAATTAACGGGATTTCTGTTTACGTTTTGAAGCCCTCATATCATCTCACATCCCCCTTTTGCAGTTGATGCCCCGTCCATTGTTGTCACAGAGCTCGAAGCGGTGATATTAATACTTATATCCGTTTTGCTGAATCTCGGTGTGACATACTAATGAGAGGGTCGAATTACGTTTAACGAAATTCTAGTTGTCACAAACGTGTTATTTTCTCTTTTGATATTTATATGCTAGTGAACAAATATGCTGTGACAGTTTTTCTACTGAATCACTCTCATTAACTTCCAGATTTCACGTCGAATAAAAGCCAAAAACTTTGCCGCTCCAGGCAACTTCTCTCGGCTTTCGCAATTAGCGCGTCTTGACAGTTTACTGATCAGTCCTTTTGCGTTTAGAATCACATTTCGTAAAGATGTGTTAAGGTATGCGTCTTTCGATATCCGAGTCGTAAGTCCGTCACAAACTTTTAAGTTTGTTCCGGAATGAAGCAACTGATGACCCGAGAATATTAGGTTTTTTCGTTACCGTGCAGTCTTCAAGCCTGAAAATAAATCCGATAAACTGCGCTCCACTAATCACGTGTAATAAAACCCAGAGACGCAGAATCAGCGGGAGAGTCGGACGTTTCTCCCGTAAAGTATAGTCAAACCGTAACCCCTGAATGCACCAACTGGATGAATATCTAGAAAATATGCTATAAAAACATAAAACTCACGTTCGTCTTGGATATGTGAGCCCAGTAATTTAGTCGGTGGAATGATCAGGGTACGAGGTGGACGACCGAAGAATTGGGGTTCCATTCCTGTCGAGGGCGAAGATTATTCCTTCCCCACAGTGTACTTAACGAGTTACGGCTTCCATCCAGTCTCAAACCCACTGGGTGCTCTGTCTCATTCCTCACATTGTGAAATTGCATGGGGAGATAATTGCCAAAGATGAAGAAAAACTGGAGCTATACCTCCGCTCCTCTATTCGTCATTCTTATCGTGATTTGTAATTAATTACAGGGCGCCTTTACTTTGCTGACTTGTTTACAAACCCTCATCTGTCAGCGTTGAAATGTAGAGGGAAAGGTTGTAGATACTGGTGACGGTATATTTAGCGCGGGTGAACATCGCATCCTACCGACCACCGTGACCGGACGGTCTACGGCGTAGTTCTGCTGCCGCTCGATCGCTGGAATTTCGGCTTCTAATCCTGCTGAGGGATGGATGTTTGTCTCTTGTGTTTGTTGTGTAGGTCTGGGCCTCTGCGACGAACTGATTACTAGTTCAGACGAAATCTACCGCACGAGCGCGCTTGTTTGTGTGTGTGTGTGTGTGTGTCTAATTGTGTGTGATACAGAAACCTTAACAAGGGGGCGTACTAGGACCGAGCTTGCCTGTTGCGCTACGGAAGAAAAACCTCACATTCTGGAGTACGTGACAGTTGCTAATGAATGTGCACGTACTGGCTGCCTTGTTCTTTCATGTGCAGCAAATCTAGTACTGTACCGCGTTCCATCGTTCCGAGTTCACACGAAGAGACCGTGCAAAAACCGGCTCAGCTCGCATTACAACCGGTTATTCCCAAGATGTCAACATCTTCACCGCCTTGCGCCGTTGCACACTGATTCTCAGTAGGGCGACAAGTTATCCTTTGTGTTTCAGCACTCATGGGACATTCTCATCAATGATATTCTTGTCCAAGTTACTATACACAACTGAAGCAACGAAGTAAGGCATTGTTGATGAATAAAATGTAACAAGTATAGGGTGAAAGGACTGGGTTCCAGCGAGTGGAGGCGGAACTGGATATAGTTGTTTATTTTGTTTTACTTCTTAGTTTCTCGGCCCGTATTTTCTGTTTGAAAATTTTATGATAGAATTAAGCTGAATTACATTATGTAGTTTTCAAACGGAAATGCAAGACAGTGATAAACTACAGAAACAACCAACATGCAGTGAACTGTAAGAAAGAGCGTTTGGAAGCCTAGGCGTAGAAAGGAAGACAGCATTAAAATGGGTAATAAGATATAGGATGGAAGGGGCGTACACAGGTTTTATGCGGCACACGAGAGGGAAATTGTCAAGCTGTTGTCAACAATTAATAAACTTTGGGTTGTATAAAACGTGGCGAATATTTGACTAGCACAGGGACTATCAGCTTCTAAAGAATTTCTCTGCTGGATGTGGTTAACTATTTCTTAACCTTAATAACACTCATTTCGGCCGTTTATGATTCGAAATGTTTGTTTTAAGACAGATTTTATTACTCTGAATCTTGAATAAAAATTTAAAAAATTATGAAACTGCATTAACGCGAAATTTTTTTACGTCAAAGCGAATGTCAACTGGAAAAGGGTGACCTAAAATAATTAATATACCACATCAGTGACAAAGCAAATTCAAAATATTCTATCAGCCTTATAGGCTACACCGTATATAATATTAATCTTTCAATAAAACAGTCTAATAAAACACTGAAATAGAGTACGACAGACCGCACGATGTATGCTGGAGCCACGGTGTAATTCTTCAGCGCCGTGAAAACCTCGTATGTGTCTCGTATATAAAGCTAAAGATGTCTGTGCGGGACGTAAAGCATATGGCGAAGTGGGACTATTCTTAGTCGGAAATAACGACTGCACGTCCTTTCACTTATTGGTGAAGACTTGGCACAGGACATGCGGGGTCATTGTTTCGGGACACCCACCGGAAGCTGTTGTCCTTCTGTAGTGCTGTTTGCATTACAAAACAATGTTCCGTTTAAGCAGGCAATGCAATGACCGTGGACATTTTTTCTTTAGTCTGCACGTTTCATTTTGAAACCGGGCAGGCAATCCTTTATGTGCAATTTACAGGAAGTTCTTCTTCTTTTCCTTTTCCTCCGACTTCATTTCTTTTTTTTTCTTCTTCTCCTTCTCCTTCTCCTCCTCCTTCAGCGCCACAGCCCCATTCCAGCCTTGACTGCCTACGTCAAGTATGCTCCACCATTGGTTTTATTTTTGGCACGTTGGTGTTCCAGGCCATGATTCCCAGGATAAGTAATCTTTTTCTGATTACGCTGGAATTTCAAATTATTCCCCACAGTTGTATCGCCTTCTTCAATTTGTATCCGTTACATAACACTGTATGGAGTAAAATCATTTCAGGCAACGAAAAGTGATGCAGCTTACAGATAGGCCTACATCTTGCTCTTTACTTGTATGGGATTTTAAACTCGTAGGATAGTGAATGTGAAGATATATTTTAAAGTTTTGGCGGGAACCTGTTGTCCTTATATCGGCTCTGAGTGTGGATAAAATAGATTTTTCCGAACTTTGGGTGTCCGTCTATCAAGCTACACGGCGTAACATTAAAAAACAATCTCATCCTCCTCAACCTCCTAAGCCTTCTAAATAGACCTTTCATGACAGACTTTTCCACCAAAATTTGGCATGCAGTTCTTGTCTCCCCAATCGTAGGCAAGTATGCAGCTCGCCGTACCCTCCGTTAGTACACTATCCTAATAACGCCAGACAACCTGCGCAACTTGCACAGTTTCTTTTTCGAAAATGCAGCAGAGACATGTAACACAGGGTTTAAAGAAGAATTAGTCAATGTTTTCTAGGCCGTCGCGTCATGAAATCTAGTAGGAATTAGAAATGTTTCGTCGTTTCGGAGGAACGTGCTGCCTCCTTCATTGTTTTGTGGGATGTGACGTCGTGTACTGTCGTATGAATTCAAAATTTTGCGTCGTTTCGGAGGAACGTTTTATCTCCACCTTCAGACTGTAAGTTTTTAGCCTAAAATGGAGGTAGCACGCTCCTACGAAAAGCCGATACATTTTTATCGGCCTGTACAGCGTCATGTATTTATAATGAGCATTGCAAGAACGCAAAATAAGGAGGTTTTAATATGTATAATTTTAGCCTAATTTAGATACAACATTGTTTAAACATTTAGAACAACCATAAATTTTCAAACGGAAAATTTACTTACATTAGTTCCGTTATTTTGTTTACGGGCTGCTTCCTCTGATCTTAAACGTAGGTTGAATTTAGAATTATAAATTTATTTCTTAAATAAAAGTGTTGATTATTTGCGGAGAAAATTTACTTTTGTGTCCTCGGTAACCTGCTCCCTCAGTCTGCTTTTTCAGAACTTTTCCAAGTACATATCTTTGATACTCTGCAAGTTAATGTTATAAATATGTCCCAACAGGGCTCTGCAGTAAGAGTGATTCAGTGTGAAGGTTATACATGGAAACCGTATGTTGGAATGAGAATTTTTACATTTTTTCTTGAACATTCAACAGATGTTCTGTTAGTTTCTTGAAAAGTTAGATTTTTGATTTGTGTAAGGGGAATAAGCCAAATATTTAGCAAGAGGTAATAACTAAATTTGTAAATACAGCTTCATTCTTCACAGTGATGGTCACAAGTGTGATGACAAAGCAAGTTTTCTTTTCCACCTGTCGCGTGAATCATGACATGCAATCATGGATGAAGGAAATCGAGTATAGCGGTGATGTGAAAAACCGGAAGTCAGTGATGACAAAATCTTAGTACTTTGCTATTCAAATGCCGTAGGTGGATGTGTTAGGAAAGTGAAGTGGAAAAGACATTTCTTACTTCCGTCATTACAGGAAGCGATTCATTCCGGCAGCTGGTTGATGCAGCTTTGTGTGAATGGTATTCAGCCTGCAGCGTATGCAGGGAAGACTTTCTGCGAGAAGCACATTTCATCGCTTGTCAACAAACAACAAATATCGTTATTTGTTTTACTTCTATGTAGTGACAGCTATTGTGATGAACTGGCGTGCTTAATTCACAGGCGCCGATTTGCTGAATTAATATCCTTAATGGTTTGTTCCATTCATATTTATTTTAAAAGCAGAACAATATATGAGAAATGTGGGTCAAGGTGATTACACGCTGTGATCTGTAGACAGCCTGTGGTAAAATATTCACTCCTGGAGTGTACTTGTCCAGTAGGTGGTACTGCTGCTTTGTATTGGCCAGGTTCTTGATTCAAATTCCGGCTCGAAAGCCAGTTATAATGACCTAGGTTTTCCGTGGTACTCCTCAGTCCCTCTAGGAAGACTCTGGGATAGTGTCCGATTTGGTCCTCTAGATGTTCCATCCATATTCTTACAATTAGTTATTCACTGATCATCTTTTAATTCTGCGTTATTTAGCGGGAGCTGCTCACTAAATTATTCAAATAAACCTCAAATAAAAGAAAAACAAATATGTAGATCAGTTCTTACATAAAGTGTATCCGATGTGATTTGCATATGGAGCCAGAGAACACTCTCTCAGCGGGTACCGACAAACCACACGTATAAAATTTAGCTCATAGCATCATTATAACATTGTAAAGTCCAATGTCGTGTACTGTACGTAGTATGGGGTGAAACTATGAGTACATTCTCTAGTGTTGTTTGCTAACTGCTTGAAGCCAGAGACAATCGAATTAAATCTGCCTTTTTCTCTATTGCTTGCCGATAATTGCAAGAATATTGGTTTGTTTGAAGGTTCTCTGTCTTCGTCCTCTCGTCCTTCTGTTAAGAGTACTATTAAGATAAATATGAGTATGAAACGTTGGAGAAATAATACTGCTAAGGGAAACCAGAAATACTCGGAGAAAACCCAGGGCCACCGCCACTGTATCCACCACAAATCACACGTAGTAGCTGAGATTCGAACCTGAACCTTCGCTGTGACAGGCTAGAGAATAACAGCCTGAGATATGGCACCAACTTTCAAGTCTAAATTTAAATATTATTCAAAGGTTAATTTCCTGCCTGTCAGAAGAAGTTGTGTATGCATTAAAAAGCAAATACGGGAGACCAGTTTTTACGACGGTGACTGTCAATATACGGTCTTCTAGGATATGACGCCGTATAATTTGGTAGATATATCCCACCATTTGAAATAAATCTGCGAATTAGGACACTTGACCATTTTCTGCCCTGAAAATGAAGAGAGTAAAGTTTCTTCCATAATTGGTATCAAGATACACGCCGCCGCAACCTTCAACACTGTAGTATTAATTGCAAACTGTACAATGCAAATAGTACGCAATTCCATAGTAACAGACCGATCGTTAACAACGCATTCCTGCTTGCATGTATTAGATATAATAAGAATTAGTGCTAATTGAAGTTTTCCTTCCATGTTTTTTTTAAAGGCAGACGTTTTATCGCTATGAAACTATATGTAAGGTTCTGTGGATATATTTTAATAAATTCATTCACCATGAATAAACAGATCCACGTATGGATCGAATGTAGAAGAATAAGAGGGTCGGCGAAAGTGGCATGTATGCAGGAGAAAATATATTCACGGTTCTATTTGAGAAACTTTTAGGAAAGCTCCGCGTAAAAGACCGATGTGTAGGGGGGAAGATACCATTAGATCTTAAAAAATGGAATGGGAGCGTGTGGATTGAATTGGCGTGGCTCGGAGTAGGGACAAATGGCGGGATCTTGTTTACGCCGTAGTGAATCTTCGTATTTCATAAAACGCTAACAGTTTTTCGACTAGGTTCTCAAGAAGATATTTGCTCCATGGAGTTAGTTAATTGGTTAGTTTGTTATTTAGTTATGTGTAGAGTATAGGGTTCCCATACACTCACTCCGCAGTGAGTCGTGCAGCAGGTCCATAGACTCTTCCAAACAGAGTTCTCCACCGACTGCGATCTAGTGCTTCTTCTTTCAATTTTCAGTAACCTCGTGTTCCCTTAAAGTCATCCAGTAGCTGCTTACGTCTTCTTTCTCTTCTTCCCGTCACTTCTGAACCTTCTTTCTATCTTTCCTTCAGTAACATGTTGCAGAAGGCAGTTCCTGTGCAAGATGTGACCAATCTAGTTACCTTCCTTCTTTTTGTTGTATGTAGGATATTCCTTTCCTCCTTGATAGGAAATATTCCTGTCATATTTAATACGTATCTTTGATTTTACGGTGCTCATTTCTGCCTTTCGTCTCACATAAAGTGAAAAATGCTTCCGATCTTATCAGTTATTCTTTCTTTTGGCAGAGTAATTCTGAAGAAATGTTTTCGATGTTGAGGAAATGAGCGCGTATTGCAATAAAAGATTCGGTCTTCATGAAAGGTAATGAATGAACATTTGGTTAAGCTCGATGAATGGCTACACAGCTAATTTGTTGCTCACAATATAAATAACAGTTGAACATTTGAGCACATAAAAAATGTACAAAGCTACTTGTGTTCAATATGTTTAAAGTAACTACATTGATTATTATATCAAAACGCAGCCAACTTATGCACAATATTATTATTTATTTATCTTTTTTGTTCATCTTCTCTCCGACATGTTTCGGCAAGTAACTATGCCATTATCAAGCGGGCTATATCAAATTATATAAGATGTGCATGAAATGTGAATATAAAATGTTAAATTTTTTAAAATGTTAAAAATCTTCTATAAAAGATAGAAAAGATCTTATATAGAGGATTTTTAACATTTTATATTCACATTTAATGCACATGGTATGTAATTTTGTATAGCCGCCTTGATAATGGCATAGTTCCTTGCCGCAACATGTCGGGGAGAAGGTTAACAAAAAGATAAATAAATAAACAATAATACTGTGCATAAGTTGGCTCTGTTTTGATATATTGATCATATGCACGGAAATAAATAAGATAAAATCTGCATTGCTTATTGTTCTTCCCCATTACTTACGATATACATAGACCTACACGTACTGTGGGTTTCAGCCGAAATACTTATATCTGTGGATTTGCATTTATGTATTCATTTATCATTTATTTACCTACATTTCATATCCTTTATCGCTTTCCTGATCGTCCTAGCTGTTAGTGTTTATACCCGCGGGTGCAGGGTAGCTGTACGACAAAGCTGTTAGTGTTTATACCCGCGGGTGCAGGGTAGCTGTACGACAAAGCTGTTAGTGTTTATACCCGCGCGTGCAGGGTGGCTGTACGACAAGGCTGTCGTGGCCAGTGCAGCGATTAGGGCAACACTCTGTATATTGTGTGCACGTCGTCAGTATTTAAACACAGCTTCATGCCTCCATTTGATAATGATATGGAAGTGATGTGTAAGGAAACGGTCGTAGCCTTATTAGCCTTATTAGCCTTGTTAGCACTGTTAGTCTCTCAGCCGACACACAAATCGCGCATCGTCTGATTAGCACCGCCAATCGAAACCGTTACCGCGTTGACTAACTTGATTGGTTAAAACCGTGACGAAGTAGTGAAATAAAACCATTTATTTCAAAGTTTCCCGTACAAATCCATTATTCGCCCTCCCTATTTTTTACCTCTCCATTCGAATCAGTGTTTGTCGTTATTTTATTCAGTGTCCAGTGAATATTCTTTAAAGTATCAGTCATATAATTTTCTTTCACACCGGATTCTTCTTTAAGTTTACTTTGATACTAATGAGAGGTATTCCTTAAGACAAACACTATTAACAGACAACATTTTTTGAAAGCAGTGTTGCGGAAACTGAATACGCAGTCAGCCAAGACAGACCTCGAGAAAGCTGTATTACATTAATTGGTGTCGCTGTTTATATATTTATTTCAGAGGGCTCTCACCTTGTCTTTCGTTTTGTTCCTTATTTTTCCTGCGCCTATCTTTCAATTTAAATTTAACGCCACTCTTACAGAAGCTGCTGACATATTACAGTAACAAAACAACATGGCACTGGCCTTATTCCTGCTGTCAAATTGCTACTGGATTCTAAACGTCTTTTGCAGGGATCTCTGAGTCTCACGAAATCCAAAATCTCTGGTGATAGTTTTCCCTTTAACTTTTCAAAACCCAGTAAAGGTAAAGGTGTCCCTGTGTACGCCATGAAGGCATATGGAGGACTGGAGGCCTATGTCTACTCATTCTTAACGTCGGCAGTACATGGAGGTGACTAATCGCCTTGAGTCTCCGCCCCTTAACCCCTGAGGAAAGAAATCCCAGGAACTACTCAGTAGGAGATTGGGTGTGTCCCACAGCCGCTCTCGAAGCACTGGAGAGGATAAAAATGTAGCCTGTGTGGGGAATCGAACCACAATTTCATGTTTGTCCAGGCCATAGAATAGTAACAATGCTATTCAGGCACCTTTTTGTAACTTATCCTAGGAGTTGCTGTGTGTACCACTGGCTGCATCGTTTACGCTCTCAGCATTATGTCGCCACAGTTTACTTTAAATTTCTTATGATTCACACAAAAAACAGCGATTATTTCCCAGGAAGCGTTAACCACTTGTTCTTTGTAACAGAAACATTGTGTTTACTGTACAGTAGGAACCGAATTTTGAATACTATTTCGTTGAATTTCAGAGTTCAAGGACATAATTGTGTAGTTACTGTACAGTTATTGTAACATGATCCGAGGTAACCTGTGAATATTTGTACTAACTGAAAGCTGGTGAACTGGGTTTAAGTCACACACAAAAGGCGGAATTTTTCTCTTCCCCACCACGTTCGAACCGACTGTAGGGTGCGTCCAGCTTACTAAATAATGGACAATGGGTTTCTTTCTCCGTGATAAATCTGCCGGGCGTAGATGTTACCATACACCTCCAATTTGCTTCCAGGTAAGAAAGCATGAAATGTTACCTCCTGTCCCTTCTGAGTGGCACTTAATTAAGCACAGGTTAAACTTTACTAAGAAGTATTTAAAATTGCAGTTTGTGCGTCACGGTGGACGCAGGAAGTGAGGTCTCATAGATCAGTCCGTAAACTCCGTTTCGGGAAGTAATTGCTGTTTATTGTCAGAATCGTATGAAGAAATGAACATGACATCTGGTTAAAATGACAAGTTTTGCAATATTAAAGACTGTAAGATTTGTGCCAATGCTGAGGCGGTTAGCCGCCGGGCTGTTACCGCGTGGGCCCGGATGTTTTCCCCAGGCCAGTCTATGTGGAATTATTGGGACAAGTTTATCTCCGATTAGGCATACTCAGTATTAATCTAACAGTGCTGCATATTTATTCATTCACCGTTCACTGGTGCTGTATTGTGTTAGCAACTGACAACGTCGTTAAATCACACTTAAAAATTTAAAAAATGAACAAATAATCACTGTGCTTGGGGTTAACGGTTATGTTTAATGTAATCAGTTTTTCAAGAAACAAGCTACATAAGTTCCTAAAGTTATCTCGGGCGAGCAGCCGTTTCGGAGTTGAATCCTACACAGTACTCTCGTGATGCCTATAGTTGGCACGAAGGGAAACGCCCCTACAAATTTATTTTACATATTTAGGCAACAAGGAAATGTACTGCATTTTAAGACGTACTTCATAATGTCTGTTTTATTTTTCACAAAATGCCGTTTATTTCATAATTTTATGATTGTCTTTTCAATAATATTTACGTTTTTAATAAAGGATGCGCTAAATTTTAACACCCACTGCTGTCAGCGTTCCGAAGACCTGACATACCAGCGTTATTGTTTTCTTATATGTATGTGTATGTATAGTGTACAAATACGATACATCTTCCGAATGATCAGGTAAAATACAATAAAACATTAAAATCAAAGGATAGTAAGTTAATAAAAATAAACAGGTAGACACATACATGCATTCTTAAAAAGGCCGGCAGAAAGGCAGAACAAACCTGAAACGTCTTTACTCCTGATATGTTGTGCTTCAACCTGAACAATGGCCCCTCGTTTATCGTCTTTTCAGGTAGTTGCGCCATGAGAGGCTGTTTTTAAGCCAATTTTGATGCAGCTGATGTCCCGAAAGATTTGTCAGTCGAAGAAGCTCCTGAAGTTGCAACATGAAATCTTTTGTTTCCAAATTAAAAACATTTAATATTACTAATTACTGGAATACGTACCACTTGATTTCGGGACACTTGGAGGTTTGTTTTCTATTCCAAAAATGTGAAGAGATGGCTGAAGCTCATTATGTTGCGGCTGGATAACAAGAAACAAATATTGCCACTTCGTAGCGTGCTCATTTGCGCCCGTAAATTCTCTTTAACGACGCATGATACAGTGTGGTTACACTGCAATGTAGTGGTGAGGTTTCATAAATCAGACGCCAGACTTCCATGTCGCCGGTTGTTTGAGTTCGCGTTCTTGATTGCTAGTACAGTCCTCGAAATAGTCACATTGAATAAGGTATCGCTATACAGAATGAAAAGGAATTCCTGCAAAAGGTCAACATAGTGTGTGATTCCTTCTGAAGAATAAGCTAAAATGTTATAAAATACATGTCCTTAGATGCACGTCACCGTCGTACACTTCTCAACAGCGTTATTTGTTATGACGCAAAAGCGCCTTGTGATGTGTATTCAAGAAGCATAACTGCACAGCAGGGCTTAGTTGTGACGGAATGATCGTGAAACACACGCGTGCGCGCACGCACGCACACACACACACGACCAATATTGCGATACGCTCTTGCTTGCAATAGTCGAGCTGGTCGTCATCCACACGTTAAAGTTTTTCATAGATTGTAGTAATGTCCCTATGAGACATGAAATGTAGTACTTACGGCACTTACGAACGCACGTCGCCCACGGACTATAAGGACATTAGCCAATGAAAGTGCCATAATTACAGCTGTGGCAAGGTAGTCGTATAGTATCTCGTGCGACATCGTACGAGAACTGGGACTGTCCCAACCAACGGTTCCCGAAAAATTCTTGACGAAGGCACGTATCTCGACATGTAAACGTCTAGCATATGTTGTACAATAGTTTAAAATTACTAAAACGAAGAATCACATTATGGAGGGATTTTACGTGGATTTTTCACTCGAATTATTGGGGCACTGTTTGCCACGCATTTGGTTTCTTCAGCGCAATGTACATGCCTATATATTTTTTTAGGATTGTCACAATATAAAACGCTTATTTCCCTAAACACAGTTAACCAGTTTGTCTTTGTAAATGAGACGAAACGTGTTTCTGCGATATACAAACGTAATTTTTGAGTACTGTATGTATATATTATTTTAAGGCCTGATTATTTGAGATATGGAGTCATGCACACAGGTGCAGTATAACTTTTTCCTGATTTCTTTTATGTAATTCTGACGAGAATCTTGCTCATTATAAGTGCCTTGCCCGCAAATAAATCATTGAGGTTTTAAGATTAACGTGGGTCAAAATCAGGGGTGCAAAAATTTACCGGATGTTAGGAGCCACGTCAAAATTCTAGGCGCCAGAATGGTGCCATGAAGCAAGTTCCGTACCGACGGCTCACAAATATTTGGCACCACCTTAAAAAACTTAATTCGCCATTGCGAACCGGCGCCACAGACTTGTTCACCCGTGGTGTATATTATGTATAAAAATTACGTTTCTACGTCACAGATAGAAAAGTCCGACTCCCTGATAAAACGAATCAGTTAATCGATTTATTTCATTAAACTGTGTGGGAAAATGTGGATAGTTTAAACCTTACTGTAGATGGTAACACAAAATTACGATTGGGCTTTACAGAGTAGTAGCGGATTGTAGTGGAATGGAAAGACTTCTGAATATATAGTCACTTCAAGGTCATGTAAAATTTCGTATGTACTTCTTTGCACGTGACTAGAGGCAGTTTCTTTTTCGTAGTGAAATGAAATTACGTTTTGAAACCAGGTTCGTAATAGAGTACGACCAAATAAACAAGCAGCGCTGACGCGTGCGTTATTCCATACTACTACATATGAAGCAAGATCGGTAATCTATCTGTGAACTTACGTCTGGAGTTTTGTCGTTTCATGAATTAGGAGGAAAGCTACCAGTCCGATTGGTGTGTATGATGCTTGGCGATTGTGTCAAAATCAGCACAGTTCTGTGGGATTTGTGGCGACAAGGTGGATTTGCGATAGGTTTTCTTCAGGCGTTTCAGTTGCCCCTGTCACTATCATTTCACCAATGCTCCATATCCGTATTTATCCATCTATCATCGAAGCTGTTTAGCTTTAGTAAGTGTGAGCGTCATTAAGATATTGTTATTCAACAAAGTTACCGCCTGAGGATTATACTCATAGGCAATCCTAGGTTATTATTTATAATAGACGCTGTTTTATGTACATTAGACAGCTAGTCTATATTAACCCTTCAAAGACGAAGCGTATCTGTTTCATATAAGGACTCAGTGCGTACCGCGCTGTAAACACTCTCCACTTCGGTTATAAAAACCAATCTCTTAAACCATTAAAGACGAAGCGTATCTGTTTTATATAAGGACTCAGTGCGTACCGCGCTGTAAACACTCTCCACTTCGGTTATAAAAACCAGTCTCTTAATGTTTTGTAAGGCAAAAGTTGCTGTTTGTTCTGAGATCCGTACAAAACACATAAACACAATGTGGGCACGACGTAGCATTTTTGAATGTTAAACCTGGTCGTACGTAAAGTTACCGCTAAGCTTTCAAAGGTTAACGTAAAATATGTGAAAGTATAAATGTTATAAGAAAACTTGACGTTATCATGGCATGATGATAGAGATGACGGTCTTTTGGGATGTGACGCCGTGCAGTTTTTTGCACGGGTACAACTGATGATCAAGTTACGTATTGGCTATGGGTGATTATATTGGAAATATGACAATGAATTTGGCTTAACAACCGAAGGCTTAGATAACACAGTGACAAATACAACGACCTGTATCAGCGAATTAGGGCTGTCTGTCTCCATGGTAACTTCCAACCCACGGATGACGCAAGCTTCACGGTTCAAGTAACAAGTCTTTTTTTTTTTTACATCATCTGAAATGAGCTTTAAGCTTTAAACGCAAATGTTCGAAAGTTCAGACAATGAGATATATTTTGAGTAGAGCTTCCTGCAAGGTGGTATAGGATTGCAAATAATGAACCTGAAGTTAACGGACCACTTTGGTGATCTAGACTTAGGCGGTAAGTTATTATAATTCATGTTATAACTCTCCATGCTGCGATCGACATACCGCATTTAAACTTTGCTCGTTTTTACTGTGATGAACGTCACAATTGTATAATATGGCCTAGAAGTGAAAGTAAAATTTAATCAGTCTCTTAGTAATTCAGTGTTTGCTTTTGTATCAATGAAAATTAAAATTCTTACAAAAACATAGAAATATTATTACTTTTGTTCTCTAAATGCATTAAACGTAGCTATAAATGGTTAAAGAAATGGGGTGTGAAGTTGTAAATGGGATTAAACTGGCTCAGGATCCAGTGTCGGACTGTTGCAAACACGGCAATGAAGTCCCGAGTTATATAAGAGACTTGGAATTAACTAAAGGGATGAGAGGCGATCAGGTTCTCAGGAGCGTCTCTGCGCCTATGAGAACGTTCTTACTAATGTGGCATATAATATTTGTGTTGGTACCTCTGATAGTAAATCTTGGACGGATGTCTGGGGGAATTTTAAAGCCTAGCGGTAACTTTACGTACCACCAGGTTTAACGTTAAAAAATTCTACGTGGTGCCCACATTGCATTTATGTGTTTTGTACGGATCTCAGAACAAACAGCAACTTTTGCCTTATAAAACATTAAGAGACTGGTTTTTATAACCGAAGTGGAGAGTGTTTACAGCGCAGTACGCGCTGAGTCCTTGTATAAAACAGATACGCTTCGTCTTTAAAGGGTTAAATAAACAATCATCAGGTCCGTATTATATTTTCAAAATGTCGGCTTTTAAGCGCGTTCGTGAAATTGCGATAAGCGACTATTAGCATCGTCATGTCAGACCGTCCGTCCGTCCGTCCGTCTGTCCGCATGGAACAACTCGACTCCCACTGGACGGATTTCCATTGAATTTCATGTTTTGGGACTTTTCCGAAAATCTGTTGGGAAAGCTCAAGTTTGATTAAATTATGACAAGAATAACGGGTGCTTTACATGAAAACGTATTTACGTTGATGATAATATCTGACTGACTCCTTCTTAAAATGAGAAAGGGTCTAGACAATATTGTAAAGAAAATAAAACACACATTTTATGATCAATAAATTATTTTCGAAAATCGTGCCCTTATGAGATATGTGGAAAAAAAAATGGTAGAACCAGGCAGACCACAGATGACAATATAATACACCGCAGAAAAGGTGCGATTTGCATGCCGGATAACTAAGGCAAGAACACAGACACACATAATATTTAATGGTCACCTTTTTGCTTTTCCACGGCAAAAGTGGTTACACGAACGCGCCTCGATGTAAGTTTATACATACACTGTCTGAAGTGTTTCTAAGTTGATCAGACACTCATTGCTTCAGACTAAAATAAATTAAATACCAACTGTGAACAATTTTTAATCATAATTAGATCTCGCAGTGTAATTGTGTCTAACAAGAGGCATGTATGATATCTGGCCAATCCTGGTGGCCTTTCGGCCTAACACGTAATTCTGAAGCCGCTTGGTTGCTGGGATCGCGGCTTCGAATGCCGCTGAGGGTGTGTATGTTCTCTTGTGCTTCTTGTGTGTTGAGTAGGTAGCTGCTTCCACGATGGGATGATCACTCGTTCAGAGGAGTCCTACCGTGTGTGTGGGTGTGTGTGTGTGTGTGTGTGTGTGTGTGTTCAATTGCGTGTAATGTAGAAACTTCAACTACGAGGCGGCCTAGGCCCCATTTGGACTGTTGCGCCACAGGAGAAAAATATACCTAAACTATATCTTCACAAAGAAAGTATTTAAACCCCCCTAAGATACAATGGTTACTATAGCATGACCTGCTCGTCAAATTAAAACTGAATTTTTACTGCAGCGCGCCTTAGACTGTGTTTTTCTCATGTTTCTCGGAATGAACGAGTGTTATTTCTCTAAACAACACTAATCGCTTGGTTTCTGTAGTGGAGATCGTATGTTCCAATTGAGGTAGAAATAGAATTTTTAAGTTGCCAGTGTTAATGATATTGTAATCACTGTAGCTAATATAAACATTACAGATCACGTCATATGTTCGGAAATATATATAACATTTTTTATGTAAAGTACATAACGTAATATCACTCTACTGGGCTGAATTCGAGCCTTCCTTGTTTAAAAGAATGACAGAAAAGCTGAAAAGAACCAAGAACCTTAATTTTCTATGCATGAAGTCGATGATTAAGTTCTTCGGAAAACTTCCCGATATGATCTTATATTGTTTGCAAAACGTTTTCCAATAGTTACATAGCAGAGGATTCACATCCCGTTAAGTACAGTTCGTAGCCCAAGCCATTCATTATGCATGAGCCAAGCGTAGTCTCATCGGCTGGCATCACTGAATCGTACTGCGAGAAAAACGAAACTTACGAACAGATACGAATTCTTTTCTCTGTGTAAGACAAAAATATAGGCCACAGCGGAATCTTGTAGATGCAGCGTATCGTATTATTGCTTTTGTTTTCGATAATGAAATAGTGGTAAGGTGTTAGTCTTTTTTTTTTAAGTGGTGAAGGGCCCCGCAGCAGACGCTACGGACGCACTGCAGCCTTGAGGCTTATTGTGCAACCCTATGATGGAGATGATGATGATGATGATGATTATTATTATTATTTTTTTTTTTGCGCTTTTCCTAGTAATGGAGCACCAGTGGAATGAAACTGACAGGGGAAAACCGAAAAACTCGGGGAAAAACCTGTCCCAGTGCCACTTTGTCCACCACAAATCCCACATGGACTGACCCGGGATCGAACCTGGGCCTCCGCGGTGGGAGGCCGGCGGCTAACCGCCTGGGCCATGGCACGACCGTAAGGCGTTATTCTTAATAGTCGCCCTGTGCGTGATTTGGGACCACAGAATTAATACTTATAAGCGGATGCTTAAACTTCTTATAAGTGACAGTATGTGAAGCTTTTGCTTGACGCTCCGGTCGCATTAATCCCTGGTGATGAATCACTGCTCCCAGTGGACAGAAGGATGGTCTTGTCCCAGAGCTGCTATGAATGATATGCAGAAGAGAAAAATCTTCGTGTTTGCAGAGAATGGAAACTGGTCCGTCAGATCCTTCCCTGGTTCTGCTTCTGCTCCCAAATATATATAAGGCTTAGTTGTATAGTCATAAAATACGCATCACGAAATTTGATCTCATATTTTAATGTGCAAGTACGTCAATATCATCAGTAACACTTCGAAGCCTGAAATTCACATGAATGATGATATTAGTTTACTTACTTCACTAAAAACACCGTTCATCGACATTACAAAGACAAATCAGTTGATGTTTTTTGGAAACAATTGCTGTTTATAGTGAGGACCTTACGGGACCCTTAACTACGAATAATCTGTGTCTGAACATCAGACTTTTCGTAGTGGTAAAGTAGGTGGTACGTGTACCAGTGTGCCATAAAAGTGCCATAAACAGTGTGCCATAGAAAGTTAAGTGCATATACGTGCTTAGTTTTTGTGTTTTTGGATCTGATGCCTTGCAGTGTGATAGAAAATTACCAGCGTTTCGGAGATACATAATGAAGATGTAAGCAATACTTTGCCCTGAAACGTCGGTAAATTTCTGCAAGAATGCTCAGCGTCACATCCCATAAAACTGTCGTCTTCATACCGACAGCGTGAGAACATCAAACCTCGCCAGAAAAATGATATTTGTTACAACGTTTTGTCCTTCCTTGCGACCAGTGTCTGAACTGCCTTACTTTCAGTTTGCTGGGAATACGTACTGACACCCTATCGTGATAAATATGTATCGACACCCTATCGTGGTAAATATGATAAATAATTTAGGCTGCAGAGTACATTTTATTCATGTATTTTTTAGTTTTTCGACCTGTAATTATTTCTGTTTTATAGGCTAATGTATGTTTTGTTGTCCATATTTGCGATTTTCAGTATGTTTGTTTGCATTTATACAATACTTCTATTCAATTAAAACTTTTAATTGAGCTCTTATTGTAACATACCTAATCTAATCTCTAGGCCTATGACCAACCAATAACCGGACAAACTGGAGCAGGGTCCTTAAGATTCTGATAGTCGCTCAGCTGGTTCAGAAAGTCAAATCAAATTGCTTATTGCCGCTATCACAGTAGCGCATTATTGTACTCGCTGCATAACGAGTCCAGTTCACAGCATTCTGCCTTACGTCTTTATGATCCATTTTAATATTTTCCTCTCATCAACATCCAGACTTTTAAAGCACTTTCGCCCCTTCAAGGTTTTGTGGTGTAAACCTTGCGTCATGCGTGCCACATGTCCTGCTCATCTCACCCTCTTTTGATTTTATCACCCTAATAGCATTTGGTGAACAGAAGAAGTTACTAAGTTATCTATTACGCATTTCCTCACTGTTAGCTCTGTATGACCTCCTCTGCAACCTGATCTCAAATAATCCCAATTTAAATATTGCTGGTGTAAGGGATGTGACGCCTGGTAGTTACGTACACAGCCCTCACACTATGTGTACACTATAGCACACCCAGAACAGCCCTCACGCTACTTGGACACTGTAGCGCACCCATAACACAGCCCTCGCACTGTTTGTACACTGTAGCGCACCCATAACACAGCCGTCGCACTGTTTGTACACTGTAGCGCACCCAGAACACAGCCCTCGCACTGTTTGTACACTGTAGCGCACCTATAACACAGCCCTCACACTACGTGTACACTTTAGCGCACCCAGAACACATCCCTCACCCAGTTTGTACACTGTAGCGCACCCAGAATACAGTCATCTCCATTATGTGCGCTTATAACCTCATATCTGACCCTCAGTCTGTGGTGACAAAATGAGGCCAAATTATAGTGCTATTTTGTGAGCCTGCGCCTTCCTAGTTAATTTACGCAATCAATAACAGTCTAAGGTCACACTAAACAGCGTTAGATTGTCATTACTAATCATGTCGTGGATGGGCGAGTATTACTCTCTTCGAGCGCAAAATATGGCCTTTCCGCATTTGAAACCTTTAGTCGTAAACAGCTGTTACTTGCAGCGAATTTTTTTGCCCGTAAAAGTAGTAGTCATTAATAATATTGCATTTTAAACTGTGAGGCTTTTTGGTTACAGAGTCGGATTAGAGCGCTGGAACCAGTGATGATTCTGCGTTAAGGACAGGAAGATGCTAAGTACTTTGAAAGTGAAAGCAAGGTGGCGCGTGTGCGACGTAAGTTTGCAAAAAGTGCGTATGTGCTGCGTCATGTGAGTCTGTTCGCATGGCCACGTGACAGCTCGGTAACCGCCAAACGGATCTGTGTAAAGTTTGATACGTAGGCGTTTTGATAAAAATCTGTCGACATGTACCAATTTTTATTAAAATCGGACAAAATTAGCGGATAGTTTACGTAAAAGCACTACGCCCATTTCAGCCCCGATCTTGAACTAACTCGCTGAATTCTTACCGGAACAAAACACTTTTCCATCAGAAGCCCTGTGTAGAAATGAAAATAATGCTTTTTTGGGCATGAATTTTTTTTAGTGGTCTCACATTGTTCGAGATAATTAACCTTTTAAAGCCTAGCGGTAACCTTACATAAGACCCGGTTTAAGATTAAAAAATTCTACGTGGTGCCCACATTGCGTGTATGTGTTCTGTACGGATCTCAGAACAAACAGCAACTTTTGCCTTATAAAACATTAAGAGACTGGTTTTTATAACCGAAGTGGAGAGTGTTTACAGCGCGGTACGCACTGAGTCCTTATATAAAACAGATGCGCTTCTTCTTTAAGGGGTTCAACAGAGGCTTGTATATGCTAGCCACGGGTGTGATGACCGAGAAAACGTGGTTTGATTCCCGGTAGTGGCAAGGCATCCTTCTCCTTTTGAGGCGTTCAGACAGTTTTTGGGACCCGCTCAGCCTTCTATTAAGTTGGTACTGGGAGGCTTATGCGTGACCGAGACAACCTTTCTCCATCTAATGCTGACATAAGAACACGTAAATCTGTTATTCCTCTGCCTCAGAGAATACAGGCTGAAGTTTATGATGAGCAGAGGGTCATATGGGCTGTTCCATTGTTCTGGCAGTTAGTCACTTCCCTCTCACTGCGGAGGCCCGGATTCGATGGCAAGCCCGTCCATGTGGGAGTTATGATGGATAAAGTTACGCCAAAAGAGTATTTTCTCAGAGTACTTCGGGTTTCCGCTATCAATATCATTTTACCAGTGCTTCCTACTCATACGTAATTCACCCATCAGAGACGCCATGTAATCCTAGCAGTTGACAGTGTCGATAAATAAAACATTTCTCGCCCACACACAGGGACAGCCTCAGTTTTCACTGCATTTATATGCTGTTTGGTCTCATAACCCCACTAAGAACTAGACCGACTTTGGTCAGAACTGGCATAGGCGGTGCTCGCATATTCGCTGTTTCTGTTATACGTTATTTATACGACAGCGGTGCGATTTCGCAAAAAATTGGAAATGCACGGGCGATAAGAGAGCATGCGCAGTAGAATTTTTATGCTACGTGGATATATGTGGGTAAGGGTGTCAAAAGACTCGATGTAAGATTTACTGTATATAAAAGTTTGCAAATTTTGAGGAAACAAAATTAACAGTGGGGGCAAAAATGGTCCATTAAGTTTCTCATACCCTTCCCACGCGCAAACAGAAAATATTTTGTAGAGTACTCCCTTTCTGAAATATTTTGTTCTCTTCAGCTTGACGCATGATGGACAAAGTTCAACGACGTACTGTTAACTAGGATTAATCATCCTGCACAACATGTTATACATATTGTATAGCTGACGACCGCACGATAAAAGGCAGTCGTAAAAATCAGAACTGCCCCATTCTTCTGCCGAAGTGTGCTCTCCGTCATGGCGCTTGTAACACAGCTCGGGCTAATGGCGTTCTGTCTGCTTGGTACGTCAACATGAACTGCGCGTGCTGAGTAAGCAACTTAAGTCACATTGTTAACGATCAATAAATAGTTTGATGGTGAGTCAGCTCAGAACCGACCCACATATTTCTGCCGCATATAACGGCGTTTTTAAACATTGTAAATAACATGAAATTTATGTTGACAATTTTGAAAAATTCGGTTCATGAATTAGAGGGCTCACACTGCTTCTCCGTTTTAATAATAAATCGTTTACTGGGGACCAGGTGATCTGTGACGATTCAGTTACGGGTTCGACGACGGAAGCGTCGTTCTATTCCCAACACGGGAAACGGATTTATCTCTCTCCCAAAACATCCAGACTTGCTGGGGAATGACCTAGTCTTTTATTCAGTGGGTTCCTTTCCTTGGGGATAAGTCGGCCGGAGTGTTAAACTAAGCACTCACCTCCACCGAATGTTGATTTTAAGAATAAGTGGAGCCGTAATACCACTCGCCGATGTGCGTTCATACAGTGTGCCTAGAGACATTTTTTTTTCCATGACCTATCAGCCCCTGGTCGGCCAGGGCCTCCTCATTATCGAGGCTTCACGATCACACTCAGACACATCACACTCGGTAGGTCTCCTCTGGATGAGTGATTGGCCCGACCCCGAGACCTTTACCTGACAACACACAACAATTACAAGAGACAGACATCCATGCCACCGACGGGATTCGAACCCGAAATCCAAGCAAATGAGCGGCCGCAGACCCACGCGTTAGACGGCGCGGCCATTTGGATTGGCGTTTATTTTGACTTCAGAAGGGCTGTTGTGAAGTCAGTAATGAACGACCTAGTTCCATTAACCTTTTAAAGCCTAGCGGTAACTTTACATACGACCAGATTTAACATTAAAAAATTCTACGTGGTGCCCACATTGCGTTTATGTGTTTTTTACGGATCTCAGGACAAACAGCAACTTTTGTCTTATAAAACATCAACATATTGGTTTTTATAACCGAAGTGGAGAGTGTTTACAGCTCGGTACGCACTGAGTCCTTGTATAAAACAGATACGCTTCTTCTTTAAAGGGTTAACTGAGCTGAATTTTCACAACGGAGTGTGTTTTATAAAGTTACTTATTTAGAACAGGCTTGAGGAATGTTCAGACTTATACGTCGGAACCTGTGGACGATAAATAATCTGCTATGCATGAGGACAATAATATTAAGCTATTATTATCCATTGGTAAGTGCATGTATCACCCGTTGTAGCACTAAGGTATTTACAGTGTGTCACACAGCGTATTTATGTGTTTGGTATGAGCCTCACAATAAAAATCGATTATTTGACTCAACAGCATTAACCCGTTTGTTGTTTTGCAGCTGGAATGGAAAGCGTTAAGCTCAGTTGGGAAATGAATTCATAAATAACAGGGGTGCGTGAGTCAGGCATAGATCAATGTGTTTTCGCCCCATGACGGCTGTAGCTAGAGTGGAGAGACTTGAAACCTAAAATAAAGTCATTAACTCAAATTTGGCCGATCCCAGTGGCCGCGCGGTCTAAGGCGTAGGTCTGCGGCCGAGCGCTTGCTGGGATCGTGGGTTCGAATCCCACCGGCGGCATGGATGTTTGTCTCTTGTACAGTGTTTGTCAGGTAGAGGTCTCTGCGACGGGCCGATCCCTCGTCCAGAGGAGTCCTACCGACTGTGGTGTGTGTCTGAGTGTAATCAAGTGAAAATAACCTCTACACCTACTGTGAGTAGGTAGAAGATGTAAGGACTACGAAAGGAAACTCAAATTTGGTTCTTCGTGAAGACAGATAGACTGAATGACAGTTTTAATCTGACTTAAGTGTGTCTTCCTTGATGTGTTTTTAACACTTCAGCATGTATTATAGCCTGACACGTTTACCAAAACCTGAAGATGGAGGCAACATTTTATTCCGAAACAGTGATCACCACCTACAAGATCGTAACATGTCATAACCCGGATTATCACAATAGGAAACTTCACAACTGTTAAAACCTCAAATTCAGCAAATACGTTTAACCTTACGTTAGATTTATAAGGCTGTGTTTGAATCTGCAGCTATTATGCAGAATGACATCTGTAATAATTAATATACTCCTGTGGATTTGGATCTGTAGTTAAAGATTAATATTCGGAATCTTCTATACTTTCAACATCCAACAGTTTACGGCGTGAGACGACAAGACAGTACGCCGTTGCAGGCGAGAGCGAGTATAAACAGAAATGTGTTTAGACGGTCCGGTCTACAGATGTTTCAGTTCTCTTTCCTTCCCGTTATTTGTGTGCTTCCGGTTAATTCTACAGGTTCAGAGATTGTCTAACACACAGCTGTAACAGAATAGCATTGCTCTATAACGATTCCTGCTTGGAAGCATCCTTGCTACAAACAGGACAGACCGACTAGAAGCGGTTTGGATATCATGGCTGAGTGACTTGGTGTGACTTCCCGTTCTAACAGCGTTGAATATTAACCCTTTAAAGACGAAGCATGTCTGCTTTATATAAGGACTCAGTGCGTACCGCGCTGTAAACAGTCTCCACTTCGGTTATAAAAACCAGTCTCTTGATGTTTTATAAGGGAAAAGTTGCTGTTTGTTCTGAGATCCGTACAAAACACATAAACGCAATGTGGGCACCACGTAGAATTTTTTAATGTTAAACCTGGTAGTGTATAAAGTTACCGCTAGGCTTTAAAAGGTTAAGTGGGTTGGTGTGTATGTTAGGAGGCTGTTCGTAGGTAGATATAGGTAGAAAGGTAGGTAGTTAAGTAGCCTTGCTGGTAGTAGGTAGGTAGTTTTTAGGAAGTAATATCCGTAGTCCATATATTTCGTAACATCATACTTTTTTACGGTGAGGAGTTGTTAGCCCCTCGCCCAACCCCCAAGCTGGAGGACCACCCCTTGTCAGCTGTCCGCGACTGCTTATTCAATGTATTCGCAGCTACCCTCCGTAACTGCAGGCCGTTCCTCGATCCGCAACCGGAGTAGTTTGGTTTGGTTTGTTTGTTTTGTTGTTTGGTTGGTTGGTTGGTTGGTTGGTTGGTTGGTTGGTTGGTTGGTTGGTTGGTTGGTTGGTTCATTGGTTAGTAGGTAGTTGCTTTGGCAGTTTTCTGTGTGCAAGTATGAAAGCATATACGGCTACTGGAAGCATAGCTCCACTCATTCTTGACCTTGGCGCTAATTGGAGGTGGGCGACCAGCCTCACACCAAGGCCGCTTTCGTCTGGCATAAGAGCTCCTTTTACCCGGTGAATAGGGGGCTGGGTGGCCTCAGTGCTGCTGTTGTTTTGAGAAACCGAAAAATATTTTTCCCCTTCCAGGATTCGAGCCTTGACTCATCCTAGCCTGCTCCCTACGCAGAAAGAAGTGTTGTGTCTGGCGGCGCTATCATTGATAAGGTTGTATAAAGTCTTCAGTATGTGAAGGGAATATAGGAATGGAGCATGTGTGGAATACCATTGACAGGGCAAGAATGGATTACTCAAATAAAAACCTCTCCAGACGATATTGCAAGATGTGCCACTACGTGGTATGGTAAGGGAGACGGGACCCAACGTGTGAAGCATATTATGGTCATTGCAGAGGTAGTAACAGAGTGAAGACGGAAACAACAAGTTTCTCCGAAAAGTTGCGATTCGTCCGAGAGTGGATAGTGAGATCGTGTGTTTCTGTAATGTGACTCTGTAGCGTGGTAAATAGGTACCAACGTTTCGGAGAAAAATAGTACCTGAAGATGGAGGTAGCAGGTTTCTCCGAAACGGTAAAGTTCACATGGAAGTGGATTTGAAGTGTAGTTTAGTAGAAAGGTAGCAATGTTTTGCGTGAAGGTGTTACCTTGTCTTCAGTGTACAAGTATTGATACACTGAAGATACAGGCAGCAGGCTCATGTGAAATGTTAGAACTTAATTTACAAGACAACACGGCGTCAAATATAAAAGGACCGTAATATCTCAAAAGTTATTCGGTTAAAAAATTCAAGTCTTCTGATGTAACACCGTCTCGACTGGCTGCCGTCCTTTTAGAGGAGCATAGTACTTCCGAATGGCCGGTAAAGTATTTAATCTCTAGAGAAAAGACAGCTTTTAAAACGTGGTAGGTGGAAAGATATTAAAATAAATTTAAAACAAATGACATCTGATGACGTGGACCAGATTTTTCTCACTTAGGTTGATACTTATAGTAGCAGACTGTAATGGTCATTCGGGCTGTGTGAAAGGTGAGAAAAAACTTGACCAGTTAAATGACTGTTATAGTGCTGAAGAAGAATTCGCTCAGTCAAGTGCGCAATACATCACTGGTGGCAGAAGGGCAGCCGTCAGATGCCAGCAGTTTCTTTCTGGTTTGTACTTAACTTCGCTGTCAGTAGCTCAAATGGTAGGTATGATGCTTAATGAATAGTGACTTTCAAACTGCGTATAGTGGAGCGGTCGTGGCCTAAATTGAGGTGCTTGCCCTTCATTTGCTTTGAGGGGCTTAAAAAAGAAAACGTAAATCTGCGGTCAAAATAGTCGGAGGTCCAACCGAAAGGATGAAAACTCGCAGTCAAAATATTTTGTGTCCCAGCAGAGGATGGAAATTGCAGTCAAAATATTTTGTGTCCCAGCAGAGGATGGAAATTGCTGTCAAAATATTTTGTGTCCCAGCAGAGGATGGAAATTGCTGTCAAAATATTCGGAGTCCTAGCCGAAAGGACGAAAGTCTGTACCCAAAATAGCCTTTGCCCCGGCAGAAATTCGAATAAGTATCCTTCCGAGGAGAAATGATAACCATTACTTACTAGACACTTCAAACAATCTGTCTAGCACCCTCTTTCACATTAGTACAGTGAGTGATTCATGAGCAACTCTTGCATTCTCCATTTCTTTGAGGAAATTACCTCGTAACATACCGACCCACATTTGTAGATGGTGAGAGGCGAAAATATATAGTATGATACTGTTTTTAGTAAGGGGTTTGAGGGTGGGGAGGGACATTTCCCCAGAACGTCGCATTGCTCCATTGGCAGTTACGGTCAGTCCCGATAGACCTGACCCCTCTGTTTGTGGTACACTTGCTTCGTACAGTTTAAGTGTCAACAACCTGAACTGCGAACTTCTGGGGCATTCTTAAAGAAAAATGGGAGAAATGTGTTTATTAGCTTCAGGATATCTCTAGACTCGAGAAATCAGCGAAGCATTTTTATTAAATTAGCTACGGAGACGTTTTTGTAATTTTTCTCGCCGTCTTATGTCCAAAATCGGGGGAAAATAACGGACACTTTTCAGGACGACACATACGCGTTTCTGTAAACGTCTTCAACATAATTATTTATAGGAGTGAAATAATTCCTCCCAAAAAGTTCTATAAAACAAGGCTGCCGTTGGTGTGCTGCGTGACTAAAACATGTAGATTGACCGAGGAATTCAAAATGCCACGGGTTTACGATACAAATGTAAGGGTAACGTCATTTACGCGTATAAAAAAAATCACGGTCTTTCCTGCACCGTTTTTCACGAAACTCACAAATTTTTAATGGTATTATGTGGAGATAAACCCTATCGAATTTCAACTTTATCTGTCGATAAATGGCGAAAGAACAGGCAATTCTTTTATGCCACTAAGTAAAGTATGACAGTCACTGCGCAGATTCTCATGAGACTTACATTTGCTTGACAGCTTTATGTAAAGAACTCCTTTACCGAATTGTAATAAAACCAGACAGAAGTTTAGTTGATGGCACTAGGTCACGAACGGAAGGATGAACGGACATAGGACCTTCTTTTTATTTGGTAGAAAACCTCTAAATGTAAGGCCATACCAAGGGAAGTGTCAGGTCAGAATTTATCCAAGCCCAATCAGTTACATTTGATGAACTGTGGTGGGTAATTTAAACGGCTTAAAAGTAATTAAATGGTATTTCATGTGCATGGGGCGTATGTAGTACGTGATAGGCCAGCGGAGTATAACAGAAATTAACTATTCAGTAGGACGGTTTACTCTATTGGAAATCAAAATTATTCTTTCGAGTATGTGAAAGAAAGAGAGCGAAAGCGACGGAACGTTTGTATACAGTTACTGTCTTGTTTTCGTATTAGGTAAAAATTAATCTCGTAGATATTTAAAAATATTTCTGTATTTACTTACAGTTTATTTAAAGATGCTGCAGTCAGTCAGGCTATATAGCCGCGAAGGACTGGACGATTAGTGAATAATGAACTAGCTGTGGCAGTGCTGTCTAAAGCATAGATCTGCGGCCGCTCGCTTGATGAGATCACTGGTTCGAATCTGCTAAGGGCCTAGATGTTCGTCCGTTGTCTTTGTTGTGTGTCGACGAGGCAGCGGCCTCTGTGATGAGCTGATAAGTCGTTCAGAGGAGTCCTAGTGTGTGTGTGTGTGTGTGTGTGTGTGTGTTTGTGTGTGTGTGTGTTTGTGTGTGTGTGTGTGTGTGTGTGTGTGTGTGTGTGTGTGTGTGCGCGCGCGCGCCTGCGTGTGTCTAAATGTGTGTGATCTAGAAACATCAACAGCGAGGCGGCCTGGGCTCGAGTTGGGCTGTTGGTGCCACAGAAAACAAAAGAAATATTAATTCGAACAGTGAAATCTCTTAGTCGCCATACTCAGCGTCTGCTGCGATATTTGAACCGTGGGCCTTCAAAACAATGCAGTTGACTGTAATATTCTACGATCCGTATGTTTTAATTTGAAGTCTTAATTATCGTACTAATTAATGCGTACAAGACGTCTTATTATCATCGTTTGTTGCCTCGCTTCAGGAATGTGGGATGAGGTAAAAAAAGAATGAATGAATAAATAAATAAATAAATAAATAGCCAGCGGTGATTGTCACTTGTTTGGATTTTATGTGCTATTCATCAGTCTCTCTGCATGTAACTTTTTTGGACGTAAGTTGAGAGTAAACTTTTTCCTTGTCTTAATTCAACCCCACACCATGGGGAGGTGGAGGGGTGGGGGCGCAGCTCCGTACCTTTTTATATCTACTGTTGTAGAATGTGAGCCGTCAGTTTTAAGTTCCCAAGAAACTAGCCACTGTTGCTCATGAATTAGTGGGATATCTCAATCAGCACAGCGACTAGACCATAGGCCAGACGACTGTTCGATTGCTTTACATGGGAAGAACTTCTTTCCGCCTCTGGGTTTAGGAGGGGCTCGGACTTGCCTGTCTTCTTATTCGGTATGTACCGGACGCTCTTTCTTCGGAGTCGAAACATCTGAAGTGTGAAACTAGCCACATACTTGCATCTAGTGCCAAAGATGAACAAAACAAGAAAGTTACAGCTTCTAGTGGGCTGTAATGCCAATACCTTACCCATATCCGTATAACAGAAGGCTGTGTGGACAATGACGCTGTAATGAAGGGAGAATTCTACGTCTCTGAGAATCGAAATTCTGTAAGGGAGAATTTGTCCTTGTCACTACACTCACTGAGCTAACCCTGTCCTTATTAGGACGTTGTAATTACGTACACAAGACATCCCTTTTTTTTCGTCAAGTTCACAAAGATGCACCTAAATTCATGTGACCTTAAAACTTAAGTTCTTTTGCACGGCTTGTGATTATATAAGGGCATGGAGATATAGCTCCATTCGTTCTTAAACCCGGCGCTAGGTGGAAGTGATTGGTCAGCCCCACGCCTCGGCCTCTTTACGTCCGGGGAGGGAGCCCTGTGCACCCACTGTATCGGAGGCAGGGCGGGCCCCAGAGAAGGTATAGACTTCCAGGGAACAGAAAAATCTCTTGCCTAGCTGGGAATCAAACCCGCCGTCGTCCAGCACGTATACTAGTCACTACAATCACGGAGCTTTTCCAGCTTCCCGAAATTCATGTAGTATTATAAAGCTTCGAATATGAATTGCGAAGGCAGTGAAAATGCCGAGGAAATTTTAACTTTCTAAACGTCAAGTGTCGAAAAATCCGACCTGTACAAAAGTGTGAAGAACATTACAGTTTTTAGTACTTTGTCTAGACTGACGCCGAGGGACAAATATTCTCTATTGTATTTGGAGTCCTTACAGAGATTTACTTAAGAAAGAAGAAGATTTGACAATCTAAATTGGCGATTTGGTGCTATGTGCATTAAATTAAACCTGGGACTTATTATATTTAACCGTATAAAGCGAAGTGGTAGGTAGAATATATATATCACCTGCTCAGACATTCCATGTTCCTGCGTATGTTTTGATTGATTCTCACAATAAACAGCGATCTTTCCCTAAGTTTGGGCTTTATACTGCTGACGGTCTGTGTTCTGTGTGAGGTGGAAACTAAAATTTCATGTATTGCTTAAGTGAAATTCGTGCTTTAAAGGTCCAGTTGTAAGATAATTTATTACCTTCGCGTAAAGTGCTTGCTTTTTTGCACAACAAAGGGAAAATATGTTTACGCTAGTCCTGTATAAATGGCTGCCCTACTTCCTGGCAGTATTTCCCCAGTATTTATCCCAATTATGTTACATTAAAAGGGGAGGAACAATTGTTTTCTTTTCACCCGATATAAAGGTAACAATGCAAGAAGTACTGGTCTGATATAATTTTAAACATTTTTTGCAGTCTGCCTCTTTACAGACTGGGGTATAAGAACATTACCAATTTTATTCATCGAAAACTGACGCCTGTCTACCATGGCTCAGGCTATTAGTAGCCGGCCTCTCACCTTGGAGGTTCAGGTTAAACTTCAGGCCTGTCCATGTTGGATTTGTGGTGGACAAAGTGGCAATGAGACAGTTTTCCTCTGAGTACTTCGGTTTTCCTTCCGCAAACCTCCATACTCACAGTTCACCATCTGCCACCAGCCAGTTTAACAAATGACAGAGTCGTTATATAAAACGCCTTTTTCTCAGTTGACGTCATCCAATTCAGCGTTTTTGCTTCCAGTCACGTTCGTCATATTCCATGTGCATTGTTTATTAAAATAAGAATTTGCAGACGGTTGTTTGTTTACAGACAACCGGGAGAATCTAATAATTTAGAAAAAGAAGTAGCATGAATATGCCCCGGAATGTGGTTCGTATCCATGTCAATGTCACAGGACGTCATAACTTTAAAAAAGAAGTGACACTGATATCAGAAAATTTTAATTAAAACTAGGAATTCCTAAGAGATTGATAAAGCTTTCGAGTACTTTCCTGTTTCATAGATGTCAAGTCATACGCGTCTATTAGTGTTACAATTACTGTTATTTTATAATATTTCATTTTGTGAATGGCATATTACTTAAGCGTAGATCCTATGTTAAAATTTTCAGGTATATACGTAATGCCACAAATATTCCGTGCAATTCCCTTGCACATACAAGTTTTTTATTTCCAACCACTGCACAAAGCAGTTTTTATGTTCCCACATGTTTCGACTACGCGTTGTAGCCATCATCAGGGAGCCAATAATATAATAAAGACATAAGCAGCGTATTGTACGTCGGTAAATGGTAATATACACACATTACCTTTTTACACAACTGCCAGTCGCTATGCAGTATCACTAAAATTATTCATTAATATACATGTAAAATATTAAAACATAGATTTTGAAATGTAAAAGGCTGTCTCCAAATACCCTGCGGTATTAATTACTTCCTGTTTTTGATGGCGTGGAAACCGAAGGCTTTGATAACCGATGTTTATTCGACGAGTGGTCCTTCTGCACTGAATGTTGTTTAAAAAACTAGTGTGTGTATTTAACCATTTACGACGTACAATACACTACGTATGTCTTTGTACTATTGGCGCCGTGATGATGACCACAATACATACGCGAAGCATGTAGGAGTGTAAAACTTGCTTTATGCAGCGGTTGGAAATAAAACATGTAAGTGTTTAGGATATAATTTAAAACCTGGCATGTGTCTGTGTTTGTATTTTTGTGTTATAAACAATATTTTATACACAATATGTAGTTGTGTTGTATGATCTATCGTCCTAGTACGTACAGTCGAACCCGGTTATAATGTCATAACAGGGACTGAATATTTTGTGTCGTTATGAACAAGTGTTGTTATAACCGAGGAGTCTAATATTATGGTTAACAGTGAAGAATTAATTGTTACCACATAACATCTGACGCTATAGGCGAGGTGTCATATAAACCGATGTCGTTATAACCGGGTTCCACCGTGTTTCACACGTCTAGCTTCACAAGGGTATTAACTGTAGCAAAAGCGTTTCGACGCCTGCCTTGTAGTTGTTATTACAGACTATGTTAAATTAAATAGCACGGCGTCGGAGTTTCCTCTCATGGCATGACGTTTATACCAATTCTTGAAAATTTGCTAAGTGACTGCGATTCGAAAGGTCAAAAGGATACACGCGCACAGCATCATTACCTGCTAAGCCTCCGTTATTTACCTTAAAGGGAGAAGACTCTGCTGTAAAATAGTGGCAGTGAACATCCAATCACATCCCAAACTGCTGCGATTTTATGCATACACAGCTTAAGAAACGTTGGCTGCCTTACTGGCATGAGTAGTTACAGGATAAATATTAAACATTTAAGTGTAGGCTAGCATAGTCGGTTTAGTGACTAGGCTACAGGCTGAACGAACAGATGTTCGAATCCCCGCAGGGGCAAGGGATTTTTCTCTCTCCAAATCGTCCAGATCGGCTGTGGTGCCCATGAAGCCTACAATTCAATAAGCACCGGGGTTCTTTCCCGGGGATAAAACGGCCGGGGCGTGAATTTCACCGCTGCCATCATGTGCCGAGGTTAGGAATGAGTAAAGCTGTCAGTCTACTCCACACGTATGCCTTTATGGCGTGGATAGGGACAGATGCACCATTTACCTGTGTGTTCTGTTTTAGGTCCGATGTTAAAAACCATTAGCAGAAAATTTATATTGCCCTGTGTAGCATATTATGAGCACCATACTCACGCAAAAAATTCGGAATTAAAATAATTAATTAGGTAGCAGGAAAGAATGACGCCGGCATTTTCCAACTAATTTTTCCAATTATGTTACGAATATTTTTGCTACTTGTTTTCTGAAATGAAGACAAATTATGCGTGTGTATGTGCACAGTCTAGGTGACAAACGCGATCTTGACAGAACAAGCAAACTGCTGTGTTGGCTAATGACACCGAAATACGGGTCACGCTCTATGAGACAGTGCTGAACCAGCGAGACGAATGGATCGATCTTCCAGGCTGCAGGTCACGTGATTCTACCGCAGCGGGTTAGCGGGCGTGGTTATGTTGCCTGTTCGGCAGCTTTCTGTACTTCCCACCAAAAAAAAAAAAAAAGTTCTGACACACACAGTGATATGAAAATCACTAACTAATTTCGTGGGGCAAATTTTAAGTACAACTCACAATTTCTAACTGCAATACAATGTTGAAACTACTTTCTGTACGCTCGCTCCATCGTTAGAATATTTTTATTTGAACGTGTATGTGAGAAGTAGCACTGATTAAGCATGGTACCTTAACGAGGTGTGAATCTTATTGCTTAATACGCGATTTGGATTCAAACCCCTACCATGAAGTGTCCAGTCATTTCAACAGCCTGGTGACACTTCATATTCAGTTCTTTAAATAAGAACAGCCCGTGCCTTGGCTCCTTTATCTACTCCCCTACTCTTGCTTCTTCTTATTTTCCTGTTAATTTCTTCTTAAGCTCTTCTTTCTTACCGCCTTTCTTTCTTTCTTTCTTTCTTTCTTTCTTTCTTTCTTTCTTTCTTTCTTTCTCTCTAATTTCTTCTTTTCATGCGCCTCCTCACTCATTTTCTTCATTTGTGTGTCCGTTTGTTTGCATCTTTATTTTTCCTATTCTTCTCTTTCAGTGTTTCCCACATACGAGTAATTCAGCGTTTGACGCCTTAAAGATATGGATGGGTATATGATACATATTATTTGTCAGTAGGGTGGCGACATAATTGTGTTATGTGAATTCATTTGAGATGCTGCTCCTAGATACTGTTGGAGCCCAACACATGTACCTTGATTTAAATGACAAGAGGAATCTAGACTTCCAGAACATTCATTCCTCCCCTTCTAGGCCATTGACTGTCATCAGAACACGACACGTGTACACACAAAGTCTTCATTATGGTCTGAGGTCGGCTGAATTTAGATATGGTACGGAAAGGGGATAGGACGTGCTGCTGCGAGGGAAGAGGAAAGAGGTGTCCAAACTACAACATCCTGTGTTTTCACAAAGCACTATGAAACGGGCTTGACAACCGAGGAATCGGGGTTTGATTCGCAGCAGGTGCAGATATTCACAAAGTCCAGACTGTCTTTGGTATCCACTTAGCCTCATACCTCAGAGCTACCAAAGGCATTTCCTCTGAGTGTAAAGTGGCCGGGTCGCGAAGATTGAAGGTGACTTGCGTTAGGGCCGACCGTAACTGTTCGTGGGATTGTGCTTGCACTCCTCCATAATCTATTCGTGGCACGTTGGTTACGCACAGCGACAAATTTAGACTGCATTTCTTTCTCCTTTCATAGTCTGCCTTCTTTGTACCTACTCATTGTAGGTGTAGAGGGTTGTCTTGCACCTGATCACACTCAATTACCCACCCACCCCCCCCCACACACACACACACACACTCTCTCGCTCTCTCTCTCTCTCTGTCTCGGTAGGAGTCCTCTGGAAGAGGGATCAGCCCATTGCAGGGACTCCTACCTGTCAACACAACACTCACAAGAGACAAACATCCATGCCTCCGGCGGGATTCGAACCCACAATCCCAGCAAGCGAACTGCCGCAGTCCCACACCTAAGCTCGCGCGGCAGCCGGGATCGGCTGATTGTATTTCTTCTTATTAATTTATTGGTTCTTTTGTGACGCGCATGGACTTCTGTCATCACTGTCGTTACAAATGACCAGATTTCAGGATATTAGAGTTTACGTGGCCGTATTTGGTTCATTTACCAACCCGTGAGTTGCATGATGTAATGGACTGCGTATTCTGGAACTGTGACTCAGTAAGCTGAGATTTTTAAGTGAATAGTGGTAAAGAACTTATCAAATGCAAACCTAACGTAAATAATATGACGCTGTCGCTATTGTATACACATCTGGAAGCGTCTTGACTCAGACTTATTAAAATTGTCGCACCTAAGGAAAAATTTACATGGCTAGATGAGTTTTCGCACTGTTCTCCACTATCAAATTTCATGAAAATTGTTTCCCATGTTGACTTGAGATGTTCCTTGTGTGCGTACAAACAGGAAAAACCATTTGATTAGGCAGTCGGCAGCGATGCTAACTTGTTACATATAGCTAAGTCAACCTACTCTGTGTTTCATATTACCTCTTTTACATTTATCAGTGACAGGACTGTAATTTTTCCTGTTGTTTTGTATGGGTGTGAAACTTGGCCTCGCACACTGAGAGAGGAACAAAGGCTGAGGGTGTTCGAGAATAGGGTGCTGAGGAGGATATTTGGGACTAAGAGGGACGAGGCGACAGGGCAGTGGAGAATACTACATAAGGAAGAACTTAATGACCTATACGCATCGCCAAATATTATTCGGGCAATCAAATCGAGAAGAATCAGATGGGCGGGGCATGTAGCACGTGTGGGGGAAAAAGAGGTGCACACAGGATTTTTGTGGGGAGACCTAAGGGAAGGCGACCACTTGGGAGACCCAGGCTTAGATTGGAGGATAATATTAAAATGTATCTTCAAGAAGTGGGATGGGGCATGGACTGGATTGAGCTGGCTGAGGATAGGGACAGGTGGCGGGCTCTTGTGAATGCAGTAATGAACCTCCGGGTTCCATAAAATGCGGGGAATTTCTTGACTAGCTGAGAAACTGTTAGCTTCTCAAGAAGGCCTCTGCTCCGTGGAATTTTACATTTATCAGTGACCCTGCGTACTAAGAGATGTGGCTGTGGGTACAAAATAAATTTGAAGCAATATTTAGAGTCAATTTTATACCGAGATTACTTACGAAATCATTCAAGCCTAGAACCAGGATTTGTAGACCTGAGTCATAAATTTTAATTTTCAAGCGTTGCATGTCTGTGGGGGAGATAGTGCATATCTGACAGTATAATACACAACAAAGTGGATAAATATAGTGCAGTGTGCAATATATGTCAATATCTAACACACCATGTGGCGTCTCGGGTTCATTCGTGAACCAGGGTGGAAGGAAGCACAGAGGGGAAGGGATGACTTCAGCAGTGTTTGTAAGGTAAAGTGGTGCTTCCCGCTGTCGGAACGTGAAACTTGGCGGTGTGGGACATCATGACTCAAAATAAATAGCTTTAACTCTTAATAAATAGTAAAGTGTAGTTAGAAGAAATAGATTTTTGATTAATATAACAAGAAACACAAAGTCCCCATGCAAGAGTAGCACAAATAGAGGTATAGCTCCACACATTCTTCAACTCGGCACTATATGGAGGTGAGTGGTTACATTCACGTCCATGACCCTTTGCTCCCTGCCCCCCATGGGAAAGCTTCCCAGTTATCCATTATATAAACGGCTAGGTGCGGACTAAGCCAGTATGGACGTTCTGCTGGTGGTCGAATCACGATCTCTCAGTTGCCCAGTGCTGATCTGTCCCTGATCTTTTAAATAACTGTGTGTAACAGAAAACGTTTGTTCGACAGATTTCATCGCTGTGTTAACCGTAAATTCTCAAATGCTGACGTCCACTCTTATCCAACTTCATACATTGCCACTATCACTGGACTCGAAGGTTATGTTTGGGAAAGTAAATGCTGAATCTATCAGTGCAGTGTTGTCAAAATGAAAAACTAAATTTCCTTACCAACTGGAAGAAAATATTGCACATATTCTAGCGCTATGATTGCTTTTATTCCAGTTTCTGTCTGCATGTGTAAACTAGATATTCACAAGATATTAAGTAATTCAGTCCTAAAATTCCCACATATTATTAAAACGAGTTTCTATTTTACGAGAAATACTCCTTACTCGTATACATGCTATGTACACTAGACTTGCATTTGATAAGTTGTTTGTCAATATTCAATTAAAAATCTAAGGTTACGCAGTCACAGAGAATAAGCAATCTATTACATCATGCATTTCAAGGGTTGGTAACTGAACCGAACACGGTCACGTAAACTCTAATATCCTGAAATCTGGTCATTTGTAACGACAGTGATGACAGAAGTTCATGCGCGCCACGAAAGAATCAATAAAATAATAATTAATTAAGTAGAAATACAGTCGGCCTATCCCGGTAGCCGCGCGGTCTTAGGTATGGGATTACGGGAGTTCGCTTGCTGGGATTGCAGGTTCGAATCCCGCCGGGGTATGGATGTTTGTCTCTTGTGGGTGTTGTGTGTTGTCAGGTAAGAGTCTCTGCAATGGGCCCACTCCTCGTGCAGAGGAATCTTACCGAGTGTGAGTGTGTGTGTATGTGTTTGTGAGTGAGTGAATGTGTGTGTGTGTGTGTGTGTGTGTCAATGAGTGTGATCAGGTGCAACAATAACCCTCTACACCTAGGGCTTACAATACCGTGATCCCGGAATCACAAATACCGAAATCCCGGCCATTTTTTTCCGGTATTCAAATACCTGTACTGATACAAAAATACCGGTTTTTCGGTGCTAATTTAAAAAATAATTGTTTGTGATTTGTTCACATAAAGGTTATAAAATCGACAACAACAAATCATTACTATTACTGAATTTGCAACTGAGGGATTGTTATACACAGTACAAGTGTAGCGGGAACCTGTAAACTACATGAAACTCAGAGCTGGTTCACTAGACACTTCATTGGACGCAAAAGAAGAAGTAAACATGGCATTTTAATGAATAATTTCGGACATTGTTGTATTATAACAATCTATGTATTGAGAAAGATGTTTTTGGAATACCGGTATTAATACTGGTATCCCGGTTTCATAAATTGAAAATACCGAAATACCAGTATTAAGATTTTGACCGGTCTTGTAGCCCTGTCTACACGTACAATGAGTAGGTACAGGGGGCAGATTGAGAAAGAGAGAAATAAAGTTTAGACTGAATATTTTGTACTTTTGATTGTACAGTAAGTGCAACGTGGATGAGTCATCTTACGAAAGATAATTACTCGGTTCCTGGCAGAAAACACCGCTTCTGGGTGACGAATTCCAACAGATTAACGCTGGGAACTGATCGTTGGACTTGTACATAGTTTCTCCCTATCTCTATGTCAGCTGAATTTCTGGGAAATGGAACATTATTATGACGCACTTTGTTTAACAGGGAAATATTACACGGAAAAAAAAATTGTTGTTCATAGGAACTGCGTTTTGCCAAGGTTTGCTGTTTTCCTGGGAAACTCTAGGTTACTGAGGAAAAGTGCCGTGGGGTATGTTCGTGATTGGAATTTGTGAAAGACGGCGGTTATTGCGGTGTTTACTGTATTATATTTAAAATTATACTTTTATGTGCATTACAGTGTAGGCTTTCATTAATTCTGTTTGATCAAAGAAGTAATTAACAAATTTAATGTGTTCCATGTCCGTGCACTCTATTATACAAAAACACTAGTCACCAACAAAATGCACAAAGAGAGTGTTATCATCAATTGTAACACACTCCTACATGTTTCGACCCTGCTGGGTCATCTTGAGGGAGAACTTCTTGTTATCGTTACACTAAGGTTGCACTTTATAGTTGAGTGAGAATGTGCTGTTGACTGTGTACTGCGTTGTTTTTGGAGGCGTGAACTCGGCCGGGACCGCAGAGAGTTCACGCCTCCAAAAACAACGCATTTGTTGGTGACTAGTGTTTTTGTTTAAGTAATTAACACTTTGAAGATGTAGACTGGCCTAAGTTATGTGTGCAGATTGATTTCATACCTCAAAGAGCACGCAGTCCGTCTCCATTAATAATGTAAACTGGTGAATGTGTAGGAAAGTCTTATTTTTGTGATAAAGGTACGAATTACGTTTACACACGTTAGGGGCAAAATGCGAATTTCTGTGGGACATGCACACATGTAAGCACCACTGGCTTTGAAGTGTTAAATTAAGTAATGAATACATTATGTACTGACAAATGTACTGGCTGAATGACGAATGAGCAATATAATTGCAGTTATATGGTACATGAAGTTACATGGCGTCAGAATGTTACGTGTATTGGTGGTATACTGAGGCAACGAAAAGAAGTTCCAGGAATTTACCCCCCGCCCTCCCCTCAGGCATTTCTCTCGAGCTGTGCGCCGACATAACGTAGTCGGTATAGCGATTCGCTATGGGCTGGACGGTCCGGGTATCGAACCCCGGTGGGGGTAAACTTTTCCGCACCCATCCAGACCAGTCCCAGGGCCCACCCGACCTCCTATTTAATGAGCACAGGGTCTGTTTCCCAGGGGTAAAGCGGCCGGGAGTGGCGTTGACCACCTACACCCATATAGCGCCAAGGTTAAACAAAGAGTAAAGCTACGCTTCTACTCCCCATCTGGGCCTTCATGACCGCTTCTAGGGTGAACTTCACCTTTATGTTTTACATCCCCCCCCCCCCCCCGCGTAATTCCGTATGTTTCCTGTGGTCTAGCCATTCTGTTCACGCGAATGACGGATATAATAAACTTCGCTATCGACAAACGCTTTGGCCTTTGTGACATACGGGAGAGGCAGCTGGAGGGGATACAACAGTAGGCAGACGGTGATATAAGCATCAAGCGCCGTTATCCCCACCACCCACAGGACTTTTTTCCGTGGCCTCAGTATAGTAAATGCATAAGATACAATATATAAGGGTTTTCGTAATAGTTCTTGTGTGAGGTATTTTATCTGTAAAAAGCAGGAAATTTTGTGCTTGCATCATACTCTTAATTTATTTGTTTTATCTCTTTCTTTCCAGGTAATGACTTCATGTCGATGGTCACACTTCGACGATCTTCGTGTGTTAGTAAGTCACTCTGCTAGACAATAGTATCAAAGTTCTACATAATAGCAACTATTTGCTACCACCAATGTGAAGCGTCCATGCAAAAACAAAGCTATAGAAAAATGTTTACTTAAATGTAGGTTGGTAAGACATGTAATTTTTACATAAGAGTTATTGAATTCGATAGTTAGTTTCGATAACTTCATATTATAAAATAATAATAGCATTTAAGCTGATCAGTCAAATCTACGATGTGTTGCAGTCGTCCGATTCTACCCAGGTGGATCTGTTTTAACCCTTTTAAGTCTGAAATGTGTCTATTCTACCTCGTACATAACACACTTAGTGGCACAAATGTCGCTTGACACTAGAGGAAGAAAGTTAGGAGGAATTTACCGACAGAGTATTTATATTTATTGATTGTTTGAAATGCTCAAAGTGTCGTCCTTCTACAGCGACGCGTTTTATAAGTCTTTTCCGGAACGTTGTCAAAGGGGCCAACCTCGCAAGAAGAAATTATTGTACGTACTGCCTTTCTGTTGTTGAACATAAATTGTTAAATGACTTTGCACTATTGTGTGTAAGAATTCGTAAAAAAAAACTCCGTGCCCATTACAAACAGGACCCGTTTGATACTGTTTCTGTAAGTAATTCTGAGAATTATAGACTCACAAATACACTTTGTGATTAAAACGCAGCATTTCTGATGTGCGTGTCTGTCCATGCGGCTCATCTGTTCAGATAGATAAGTTCGCCTTTGTGAGTGAGAAACTCGGGGGAACATTGGATGTGTTCTTGTGAAATCTGATGTCGGAAAATTTTACAAAAAAAATTTCGATACTTTTCAATTTTCGTGTATTAGTATCGACTTAAAACTTCACAAATGAATCATATTTTTGACATTAACACCTTGTGACATTACATGTCCTACCAACCGTTGGTCGGTTTTGTGTTCGCTTTCGTTTCGTGTGCCAGCAGCGCCTTCGAATTGCACTCGCCCAGCTGCTGTCTTGTTTCCGGCTTAGAGGCGTGAAGGACTCGACACCGCCTGCAGCCTCCGGGTGCGTACACACTTGCGGATTAAATCACGTGACGGAGCTTGCCATGCCACAGTTCCACCTCTTCTTATTCATTTTCTTTGATCAGTTTCTGTCAAGTACTCAGTAAAGTCTCTGTCAAAATGTGGAGTTGTACAGTAATTGTATCCAAAATTAACTACTGTGTTATTTGGAGGTTGTGCCTCTTGCAGCAAGTTACAAATGCGGATATAACATGATGAAAATATATGTGAAAATTGTTTCCAAACAGGAGTACCCTCTTTGGTACAGTGTCTGTACGTACCAGGACGGTGATGTCACTGTCTAAAAAGAGTCTGGCGCAAATGTGGTCAATGACAGCATAGTGGCCTGGCGCCGTCCGCGTTGGTTAGTTGAATTACGTCATTACATTAAAACTCTTGGAACGACGTCCCTTTGCTATTGTTTTTGCTTCCTTCACAAATGTTAGTACTTGCATTGAATGCCATTAGCTTGAACTTCAATCGCTGGTGATTAATAATGAATCAATGGACGAAGAGTTTATGACCTGACGTTCTCACGACAGTAACTATGAATACTACTGTGACACCGTATAATCTGGTAAATAACTGCCGACGTTTCGTAGAAACATGCTGCCTCAGCATTTACCGTAAAGATGGGGACGGTATTTTTCATTATACTGATAACGAGAATTGCGTAAACAACGAACGTGACGCCTTTGGCCACAGTCAACCTGATATGAGTGGTTGCAACGCAAAGGGGTGCAAATCCTTCTTTGAAGAACAAATGATGGAAGTGCTTGTGGGGTGTCACTACGCTTAGATCTGCTAACCGGACAAATTTTGTACGTCACAGTTATAAATCTTCCCCCTCAGAGCTCAGTGTATATCAAGGTAGGTCAATGATAATTTTGTGACTTTGACAGGAAAAACTGCGTTAAGTTCTCCAAATGCAGAAGACGTGCCTTACGTTACTGGGCCTCTCAGGGCCCCACATGGAAGAGCCTAAAGTTTCTGTGCTGTCGTTCTGTGTATTAGGTATGCATATTAGCGAACAATTACTAACAGGACCGGAATGTGGTGGCAAACGCTTGCTGTTGTGACGTTATATGTGCGTATTATGAGTTGGTGGCTGGAAGTGGCAGAGATGATTGCAGTTATAAATAGGAACGGATAATAGCCGCAATAAACGTGAGTGGAATGTATGTTTGAGCTCTCTGTATTGCAGTGGATTTAGTTACGTAGTTTACGTGTGGATTATAACATTTTTGTATTTAGAATAAACTGTCTCCATGAATCAAAGTTTTTTTTTCATAAGCTAAGAGGTCCAGAGCTAGTCAAGAAATCTCACTCTGTGGAAAGAAAAAGCACACTGGCTAATCCCGGTGGCAGCGGTCTCTAAGGCGTAGGTCTGCGGCCACTCGCTTGCTGGGGTTGAGGTTTCGAATCCCGGGGGGCCATGGTTTGTGTTCCTGTGAATGTTGTGTGTTGTAAGGTAGAGGTCTTTGCGACGGTCCGATCGGTTGTCCAGAGGATCCATACTGAATGTATGGGTGTTTGTGATCAGGTGCAACAGTAACCCTGTACACCATGAGTAGGCAGGAAGTGGCACACTAAGAAAAAAGAAAAGCTCATTTCCGTGTTGACACGAAGCCACTGCACCATCCTAACCTGAGCCAGATGTATCCCATCCACGCCATTCAATCCTATTTCTGTAAGACTGAAATGGTTTGCAAATTGCGTTGTAGCAGTTAAAGTTTTCCTGTGAAGCTTGTGTCTTATAGCCAAACAATGCTGGGCGTGCATAGAAATTGGTTTGTCAACAGATTTTATGCTCAATAATTTCCTATTAGAATTTCGGCTTTCCTTGTAATAGTCAATAATAACAATCACAACTGAATATCCAATATGGAAGGAAGACGAATAAAGGAAACGCTGTACTTCGTGTTGTACATAAAAATTCCGGAAGTTCACATATATCGGTGTATATAGTACCCCTCACTATTTAATAATAAACCAACATGTTTCGGTCCTTTAGGGTGCTCGTCAGGAATTACATACCGAAGTTTTAGTGGTACTAATAAAGTTAACAAAAATGTAATACAAATTAATATATTTTGTGTGAAACACGTCTTGTATTAAAATCTAAAATTTATCTTTATTTTGTTCTTGTCGCTACATTTGTAGCAACATTTCAAGCCCACCTTATGGTAAAAGTGTTTGCTTTCTTTAAAAATGTCTTAAAATATATTAAATCATTTAAGTGTTCTTAAATTAATTATCATATCATATAAATTGAAATATATATCCCATCGACTTTGAGTATTACAAGTGTCAATATTTGTGTACAACTGTCTCTTTTAACACAAAGTACGCTTTGCGCTATATTGCCTTTCAGTTGTTAACCGTTTTTTCGGCCTCTCGACTGTGCTGTACTAATTTTACTTGTGTCGTGAACGCAGAAACATTGCCATAAATGTACGTAGGTATTCATGTAAAGTGTACTTTATTTTTGTACAGTTCTCCCTCACAAAAACAACCGGTTAATTGTGTTTAGAGTGGAAATGGGTGTATATTATAAGAATTATACGAAATGCATTAACACATCCTGTGTGCAAAATACCGAGTTTTAATGTGGGCGATTCATATAGTGAACAGTCTGGTTTTAAAGTGTTAATTAGCTATAACAAACTGCAGCAACAAAGCTTCATCATCCCCAATACACCAGCTGCCCTGCAGACTTTGTGTCTGTCATCTGTTTATGCATCTGCATCAGTGACATCAGTGGCTAAAAGTAGCGTTTGTAGAATATTTCGTAATGTAATGAACATAGCATGTGATTTAAAAGTTAGGAAATGTCCGTTGAACGTAACACAGATGGCGCTTCGCTATGTTGTTTTCTCTAGATTTTAAATTTAAAATTGTGTTCAAGAACGTCCACAAAGACGTTAATATTTGAAAAGTGCCTACCACATTTTAGACAACCAACAATCCTTAAGTTTCTGCCTTATCTTAGCAACAGATTTACATTCGACCACATTTGACATCTGTTGGACTTTAATGTATCGTATTTCTTGCATTAGCCCGATTGTTGTGTATATATCGTCAATTTTTTCTTCGGCCTCAACTCGTACCTCACACGTAGTACAGTCTCTCTGAATTGTAAAGACTAATCACTGCCAGGTATTTTTCAAATTGTACGTAGATTTTCATGTGCATTTTGTTCTTTTTTATACTATCTTGACATAAATCGAAATATTTCGGCGAAATTTAATGAAAATCTCGAATACGAAGTTTTACGAGAGTGCTGTTGGTGGGTTTCGCGCTTTTACGTGGTAAGTCAGACGGAAAAGATGAGGCTAATAATTGTTTTTCACAACTGTTTTGCGAAACACGTGAAATCTAATCTGAGTGTCGGAAATTTTTCACTGTCTGGTTTTGGCAAAAATTTGTAAGAAGCTTTACAGCCACAAGTTTTGATTATTCCGTGGATTACTGGCCTTGTTCCGGATTTGCTACTGAAAAAATTTCAGGGTACATTGAAGCACTCAGGTTCTCTTACCATTTGGCACTTTATTTAATGACACTCAGTAAATCAGATTACATAGCTTCACGTGGTAAGGCGGTAATGAATATTAAATTGAAAATATATGGAAGAATGTTTTGGTTTGATAATTCCTGTTAGTGTATTATCACGAAATTTGGCTGGAGGAAAACCACGAACAAACTCAGAGGGGTTAGGCGGATTGCCGGCTGAGGTATTGAGACCTGTACTTGCAGAATACGAAGCTGCACTGAACAGCGGCATTCAGTGGGGACTATATAGAGACTGCAATTTTAGTCAATGATTGATATCACTGTTTAAGGAATCATGAAATTCTATGTGCTAAATTCTTAGTTCATGAAACTTAAAATCCATAAATATAGTGCGTTCCCGTTAGATTGAAAGTGTCACAAGTTTCCAACACTAACGACATGCGAATCCATATTGTGACTCCGAGCGACAAAGTTGCCTCACCCTTTATATAGACTCCACGAAGATCACAACCCACTCGCCTCGGAATTTCCACAGTTAAATGTAATAAATACCTGATTCTGACACTGGTCTATATATAAGTTTGTTGTGTGAAATATGGGCCTTGTTACTGTGAGAACGTGTTAGCAGGCAGGCGCAGTATTATAACGCTGCTACATGATACCCTGCAGCAGGCTGTAATCCTTTACGCCGAAGGGGCAACGGCATTCATTATAGGTCGAAAATTTGGTAGCCCAATGCTCCAAAAGTTTATTATGCCTTACACCAAGCCAGGATTAATGATGTGGCATTTGAAGTTCTCACGGCTCCGAATAGCAAGATTGTGTGCTTTCTGGATGTGACGCCGTGCAGTACAGTGGATGCTTTATTAATGCTACTGGTTGCTAGTGTTTTGCTTGTGCCTTTTCTTCCCTATATCTGCATCACTTTTCCTGGGCGACTTGTACCATGACAGTGGTACCTTCTGTCAAACTAGGAGTATACAGCGCCACATAAAATAAGAACGTATTCTTGGTTATGACTAACAGTCACGTATGCTGTTGCCTGAAATTTAAAGTCCTTCCTTATAAAGTGAAAATGAGCATTTTATGTGGAGATAAATATCTTCTTTGACCCATTACAAACTCCTAAACTTTTGTACAAATTTTATTTTATTTCCATGTGTGAAACTTTTATCAAAAGTAGTAGGAAAGTTTCTGATTTCAGTCACATTGACCCATAATGATGTACAGTTAGTTAAGGTTATAAATGTGCTATTTCATAACCGGTGTCCATATTTTAAAAGCAGACGTCGAGTAAACCTAATCATTTGCAAAGGATGCCCTCAATATCTCTGTCCTGCAAAGCCTGTTGTGGAATGCAGCTTTTATCTTGCCCAGTGCTGTTCTTTGTGCCTATGCCAGCTATGTTGATTTCAGGTATTTCTAACTTACAGCGCGAAGCTGCCATCACTTGATGATATTTGGCTGTTGAAAAGGTCCTAAAACAAACACTAAATAAATAATTTGCAGAAGTAGAGTTAAGTAAGAAATAAATATAATATAAGAATACGGTACACGTAAACCTGTCCCTGTGAGTAACTGTCACGTCCCGAGGGCGTGGGGGAGAATGGAGATATAGCTCCACGAATTTTTAACCAAATGCTATTTGGAAATGAGTGAAGGCGGCCTTTTTATTAGAGGAAAAATATTTGACGGTAGCCACGGGTGAGAAGGCTGAATCGGCCCCAGAATCGGTCTGATTATTGTGCAGAAAACAAAATTCTCTCCGTAGCACTTCTAGTGACCGAGGTATCCCTACTCTCAGAAAACATTATGCCTAACATCAGAATACTGAAAGTTACATCAATAGACTTGCCGATAAAAAATCCCCATATAGAATAAATGGAAAGAAACCTCAATGTAGCTTTCAGCATAATTAAATTGTGAGGACTCCATTTTGCATTGTTCGTGTTCACGTAGCGGGTTTAGCCTTTAAGTACTAATTAGACGTCTTTACTGATGCTATAAATAGGAGTAATATTATTAACATCCCCGTGATTCTTCCTCAAACAATGTAGACGATGGAAAAGAACTCTCTTAAGAGATTACCCTTCGTCTTGCACAGAGCCGTAATTATATTAATGCAGCGTTTGTTTGTGTAAAGCTTAAGGGTGTGTGACGCAGTGTCAGCAACAATAATAGAAATATACTTTATAAAAACCAAAACAAAATAATCGCTTTAACTCTGTAAGAGTAAAAATGTGCAGTGCGTTAAACTGCAATGAAGTGAAGTGCTGGAATGATTAAAGGAAGGACATTTTGCACAAATAAGGATATAGCCTGTCTGGTGAAAAGAAACCGAAGTTTCTGAGATACAAGTTTGAGGTAATGGAGATAGGAACGTTAGGACACTATATGGACAGTGATTTAATTAATTAAAGCACAGTGGTAACTTCTGCCTTGTGTTTACATTACAGAGTGCTTTTGTATGGTGTTAGTTTAATTATGAGAATAAACAGCGGTTATTTACCTAAACAATATTAACCGGGTGATTTTTAAAATTCAGGCGCAGTATTTTCTCTGATGTAGGATCTGAGGTGTAAATTTTATTTCGATTAATTTTACGCTTCAGTGTACGAGTATTAACGGGAATCGTGTATGAATCGATGAGGAATAACTGTTCTTTTTGGCTAAACATGATTGGATAATTTAATAATTTCATAAATTGACCACAGTTTAATAATCTCGCACGATCATCTGTGACGAGCCACGATTAGTGAATAATTTGAAGTTGAATGAAATCGTATGAAACTAATAATTATCTACTGGTTAACTAGTTAACTAACACATATTTAATGAGAGAGGAAACTGGCGTTGGATTCTACTTAAAACCTTCATGCGTGAATTGCATTGAACTAGTACACATATTTAGAAATCGTGTTTGTATCTCACAAGAAACACTGTACACATTTGTTGTGGAAACTAATTAATTTTGTTGCACAAATTCATAGTTATGTATTTCTAGGAACCGTGCAAAACCAGTGGATACACTCTGTGAAAAAATTGCAGAATTTAGTAATGTTCAAGCACGTGACAACAGAGTTTTCAATAATTAATTACGTCCAGTTTCTCTTAACCTGCTTTTGTACTTCTTTAAGATTCGTCGTGAAAGTGTTTTCGCAGCACCGTCTTGCTCCTGATATTGTCCACTTACCAAGGAGCATATACCTGATACGCTATTAGGGTATCTGTGATACACTCCTAGCATGTCTACTCTGTCATTCAAGCTGCGTGTTGTATTGAGTGTAAGAAGCCTTGCTGATTGTTAGTTGCTGAGAAACCAGAAGAACGCGGTCGGTATAGTGTCTAGACTATGAGCCGAACAACCTAGAAATCGTGGTTCGATTTCTTGCATGAACAAGAGATTTGCTTTGCTCGAAATCCTTCACATCAGCTGTGGGACCCACCTAGCCCCCATATTCAGTGGATACTGGGGCCTCTTCCGCCAGGGGCAAAGCGGCCTGTTCATGAAACTCCCCACACACGTCCACCGTCACAATCCTTGTGACGCTCATTTAGAAAAAGATCGTTGGCATTTTACAATAGACAATTTTAATCATTTTGGTAAGATTGTTCGAAATTATCGAACTTTCTAGGCCCACACTTTTACACCCTTTTATTTTATATCTTTGGGTGTACATAAAACTGCACTTTATGAAGCCCTTAGGCACGTAGGTAGCTTAGTGTGGGAACGCTGCTACAGAGGATTAAGTGGCGGTTGAATGAACACCCATAAATAATGGAACGTGTTAAAGCTAAGAGAGAATGACGTCACGATTTCTGCCGCATTGAAAGATATGGACGCAGCGAAATCTGCTGACGCAATTCGTAAGCGTGTGTTGTCCCTTTTTTTTTGTTTTTTTTTTCGTTTGTTTGTTTCTTGCATATGTGTATCGGGGTTACGAAAATACGGACAGTCCAGATGACGGCGGAACCCTCTTACAGGATCCACACACCCGCTCACAGCTGCGTTGTGGCATGATGATGCAGCCTGTTCTACAGTACTCAGTCCAGTGAGTCCCGCGTTAAAGAGGGACTGCGCGCCTTAGAGCGGACGACATCATTGCTGCACAGTGACCTATCACAGTCCCCTCTCTGCCGTACTCAGCTCCGCCTAAGGAACCCCTCTGTATAAAGCGTGCAAAAATCGAACATTTTTTGTTGAGTTTCTGAACAGCTGTCTTTTTCTCGGTAAGGGTTCTGGTACATAGAGTGAGTTAATTTTTTTACGGTGCTATGACTGTCCCCTCTCGTACGTTCTGAATGCTCATGCGTCAGACTAGTCCCATATTCCATGGTGGCTTGCATATCTTTCAGAATTTTAAAGGTGGCTGGAAAACGATTCTGGTGATGAACTCATCATGAGGAGGCATGAGAACTCAGGCCTAAGTGTGGATGGATTTTATTTTATCTGACAACCCTCATTACTCTTCACGCACATCACTTCGCGTGACGGTAGGCAATGCATCACTCGCCGCTATTGCATTGTACCGTCACTCGAGGTCTCCGCATTTTAGTTCAATTTACTGCAGTTGAGATTAGGTTTGTCTTTATTCACCATTTTTAAACAAGGTGCCGTAAGTGTTATTCTCTGGCTCACAGACACACGTCGCATTTAACAAACACGTCATTCAGTGCACTTTTTAGTATTATATGTTAAGCGAGCCGACAGAAAGTGACTACGGACGATTGTCAGATAAAATAATATGCATATTGCATAATTTATTAGTTGTTTATTGACGACACTTCTCTGTCTTAATGTATGGCGCCTAGTGATTATGGAATAGCCGATCCCGGTGGCTGCGCTGTCTATATCGTGTGCCTGCAGCCGCTCGCTTGCTGCGATTGCGGGTTCGAATCCCACAGGGGCATTGATGTCTGTCTCTTGTGAGTGTTGTGTGTTATCAAATCGAGGTCTCTGCGATGGGCCGATCCCTCCTCCGGAGGAAGCCTACCGAGTGTGGTGTGTGCCATTTAGTGTGATCAGATGCGAAACTAACCCTCTGCACGTACAGTGAGTAGGTAGAAGAGGTCAGACTAAGAAAGAAAGGAAGAAAGAAAGAAGGAAAGAAAGAAAGAAAGAAAGGAAGAAAGGAAGAAAGAAAGAAAGAAAGACAGACAGGCAGAAAGAGAGAAAGAAAGAAAGACAGACAGAAAGAAAGAAAGAAAGAAAGACAGACAGAAAGAGAGAAAGAAAGAAAGAAAGACAGAAAGAAAGAAAGAAAGAAAGAAAGAAAGAAAGAAAGAAAGAAAGACAGACAGAAAGAGAGAGAGAAAGAAAGAAAGAAAGAAAGAAAGAAAGATGATCGAATAACTAGTGGGAAGGAATGTAGAAGGCAGCGGCCGTAAGCGAATTGCAGTTAGTCTCCTGGCATTTGCCTGCAGATACTCAGGAAAGCTACAGATATCCGCGTTCTGTATATTCGCTGTTCGGATTGAAATCTGAACCCGGTAACTCTCGTACGTGGCACATAAAACACTAAAAAATACTTATCTATTAATGTAGAATTATGTCGTGGTTAAACTGTTTGCAGGTGGGATACATTTATGTTACAACAGCGTGCAATCCAGTATCAGTTCATATCTGGCCCTGCAGCCTACGCACGTATCAGTGGGTGTCAGTCACATCTCTCTTATATGAGAAAAAGTTTCTTGAACCCACCTGGTACGCACGTCCGGTGTTTGGACGTTATGTCCCACGAATAAAGCTAAGGCATGTCCGTTCAATATAGTCACGTACCTCAGTTGCATGTTGCTAAGCACTAATGTTGTTTAGGTTATTCGTTATGTATTCCCAGCTGCCATCTCCTGGATCTACAATGAATGAACTTTACTCCTTTTAAGGACACGGTCGCCAACCTAGTCCTTGTGACAGGCAACTGAAAACTTGTTTCTTTAATTTAAAGCGGACACTCTATGAATCTTCCAGAAACATATAGGAATCAAAATAGAGTAACAGTAGCTTCGAAATTTGTTTTCATATCTAAGTGTTTACGGAATATTATTTTGGCTCGATCTATTTCCCACAAAAACGCCTAAGGAAAATGGGCAAATATGTTAATGCCGTTTAGGGAAATAGGCCTAATTGTCGTTTAATCTGAGGGCTGTAAAAAATTTAAATACACTCTTTGAGCAAATTGTAGCTGGTGCAGAGAGTCTAATAACCACTGGGCTTTAAATGGGCACGCAGAAACTGGTTGAAAATTTGGGAAGTTAAAATGGAATATATCTGCAGGCAAATGACGGGATATTAGAGTCATTAAAATAGTGACAACCTCTCCTACAAAATCCTGTCCACTTCATCGTTTACAAGTCATTCCATCCGAAGCTGCATAGAGCGTGCAATCGACGGCGTCTTTAAGTAAACCACAAACTGTCATCAGCCGTAAAATATATTAACCCTTTAAAGACGAAGCGTATCTGTTTTATATAAGGACTCAGTGCATACCGCGCTGTAAACACTCTCCACTTCGGTTATAAAAACCAGTCTCTTAATGTTTTGTAAGGCAAAAGTTGCTGTTTATTCTGAGATCCGTACAAAACACATAAACGCAATGTGGCCACCACGTAGAATTTTTTAATGTTAAACCTGGTGGTACGTAAAGTTACCGCTAGGCTTTAAAAGGTTAAAGTAGGCCTACATTTGTGTATACAGTCATCTCCCCAAAGTTACGTCATTGGTGGTTTCAAGACGGGAGTGTTTACCAAGACGACGTAAGTCGAGACAGATTTACCATGAGCGCAATGTTAAGATGTGGAGGGTGGTCTCAGATAATCTCTTTTAACCAAGACAAAATATAGGTATACGAGGCGTGTTCAAAAAAAGACCGAACTTTTTAAATAGCGCGCCAACCAGCACAAAGGGCGCGCTGCGGCTACTGAGGGCACCTAGCGGCAGGTTTTGACAACAAACTGCCATTTGCCCCGTTTCGCTGTGAGCATTAGTCATCGAGCTACATCCGCTGAACTGAGCACGTGCACAAGCTGTTTGTCGGATTAGTGACAAAGTGACAATGAAAGAGCTTGAAGAACAATATGTGTGTGTGAAATTTTGCTGCAAACTCGGTAAAAAAACTCGTGCCACGATGGGGTAAACACATTAGCTCTTCGGACAATGAATTGAAAAATAATGATGTGTTGGTAGAATAAATAAGCTACACTTAACCTCATTTAATTGGTAGGACATCGGGAAAGTGACTTATTGAAAATAAATTTTTAATAGTGTCCAAAAAAGGCACTAATTTTCAGAGGGTCCTCATAATACGTTTAAAGACATTCCAGTCCTACATGTTTCGGACTCTTTCGGCCCATCATCAGGGAGAACGTCAGACATGATTGTAAAACAGTTAAGTAATAACGTAATTGCATTATTAGGTAACTTTTATAACATAACGTCTGGTGTTCTTCCTCATGATGGGCCGAAGGGGTCGGAAACAGGTGCGAGTGGGATGTATTTAAATGTGTTATTAGGAACCTCTGAAAATTAGTGCATTTTTGGATAATACTACAAATCGAAAACGGTATGGAAAATATAAAATTATTGAATATTCTTCACATATTGTCGTAAAGTCTCCACGCATACTTCGTCATGGCGTAGTGTTCAATAAAGCAGGCTAGATGGACAGCTTTATGTTCTATCGTAGTTTACAGCGTACTCTCCTTTTTGTCGACGAAATGTCATTCGCTGCTGACAGTGTTGTTAAATGAACCGTAAGTAAATAAACATGTACCTATTATCTGCGCACCCTTTTGTTTGGTTTCGTTCAATTTGTTGTAGCATTAATGACTTCAGCTACCGAGCTTATTTAATCGATTATGAATGGTTGAAGTATATAACGACAGAGGGCAGGAGAATGGGAAAACCGTAGGAAGACATGATACGTTTAATTTAATAATGGTACTTAAAGATGCAATACAGTAACTGCCCGAATTGCATTGTCTATTGTGTCGACTTACCTCTTTCCACATGTACGTCCTTCCATTCTCACATCTTTTGCCCCCAGACCCGATATGTAAAGCCAAGCGCGCAAATTCGTAAGCATGGTGCACAAGATATCTGAGTTGCTGTATTTCCGTGATCAGGTGCGCATGCAGGACGATCTTTTGATATTCGGAAACAAAGCGCCCCAAGCTGAAGAACCCGAGGCTGAGCCTAATGAGAGAACTGTGCCGGTTTTGAAGTTGACTGAGGGACTTGACACACTGAAGCTGGCATCAAGGTGTTTGCGGATATTGATTCGAACGAGCAGCGAGAAACAGCAACTAGACAATGAATTATGAGGTTGCAGGCTTGCTGTGAAGACGTTCTGAAAGAGAGCACTAGGCTTCTGTGTCGCTATACTTCAATGCTTGGTTTCTTCAGATCCGCTTCAGAGACTGTTTTACCATCACCTGTGCTGTTGGACAGTAGAAGTGATGATACAGGTGGCCCGCCTCCAGTTCGACAGGAAGGGCATCCTCGTTAACCTTTTAAAGCCTAGCGGTAACTTTACGTACGGCCAGGTTTAACATTAAAAAATTCTACGTGGTGCCCACATTGCGTTTGTGTGTTTTGTGTGGATCTCAGAACAAACGGCAACTTTTGCCTTATAAAACATTAACTGATTGGTTTTTATAACCGAAGTGGAGTGTTTACAGCGCGGTACGCACTGAGTCCTTATATAAAACAGATACGCTTCGCCTTTAAAGGGTTAAATGTTCTTTTGTTTGTAAGATTTCATATCTCTGTAAATTTTCGTAAGTATGAAGGTACCCATATCTCTTCTTGGTCAAAACAGATAGTCTGGAAGCAAAGTCCCTGTTTTCACACTGCGTTTATAGGAAAACCCGTCTCGACTTTACGTCATCTGACCTAACGTCGCCGCTTTCGGAACCACGTACAACGTAATTTCTGGAGATGACTGTATTTGTTTAAGCAAACCGAAAACTGGATTTGTAAATAAGCCTTAAAATGTAACGACAATACATACATCCGCCTTTGCCTCCTTTTCTTCCCGCGTCTTATGCACTTACCGCTGTGTTATGTGACGATTATCTAAGCTCAAGTCACAGTTACTAAGATGCATTAGCGAAATATATTATAATCCACTAAGGTGTGTGTGTGCTTTTGTGTTTAAAAAACCAAGCTTCTTGTTGGGTGTTTCTGTGTATAGACCAAAGTTAAGGTTTGGTTTATGTATGTTTAAATGAAGGTTAGGCTTTGTGTGCGCGTGTGGAAACCAAGGCTAGACTTCGGATTTACGTGCAAATCAAGATTACAACCACCACCACCACCACCACCACCACCACCACCACCACCCCCACCCCCACCCCACACCCCCTATGCTGCGGGTGGGAGGGTCTGGGGTTCAAATACCCTTAGGGGCAAGACATTTTTCCCTGCCTCACAAGCCGGAAGGACGCATGTTCGATTCCCGATGGTTTCGTTGGAAGTTTTCATTGAAATTATCCTTCCGCCCGCACTATGTTCTTGGGGTCGACTCAGCCTGTTACAGAAATGAGTACCAGCAATATTTTCTGGTGGGCCAAAGGCGGCCGGCGCGTAAAGCTGACAACCTTGTCCCTTTCATGTGGTGATTGTCTTGAAATCTAGGAGCCTCAAGCTCCTGGAACCTTAAGAGCCTCTCCAAGCCTCTATGGCGACAGCTTTACTTTTACCACCATTACTACTGCTGCTGCTGCTGCTGCTACTGCAGCATGACAGCACAATTTATGGTCCTAGCGTCCTTTGCAAACAGACTGTAGGCTTTGGGTCTGTGGGCGTGTGAACAAAGACTGGGCTTATTGGCTCACAAAATAAGGTGAAGAACTGGAGATATGTGTGTGCGTGTGTGTGTGGTGTGTGTGTGTGTGGTGTGTGCGCGTGTGGTGTGTGTGTGTGTGCGTGTGTGTGTGGTGTGTGCGCGTGTGGTGTGTGTGTGTGGTGTGTGCGTGTGGTGTGTGCGTGTGGTGTGTGCGTGTGGTGTGTGCGTGCGCGTGCGTGCGCGTGCGTGTGCGTGCGTGTGTGCGCGCGCGCGGTGTGTGTGGTGTGTGCGTGTGTACGTGCGTGCGTGCGTGTGTGGTGTGCGTGCGTGTGCGTGTGCGGTGTGTGCGTGTGTGGTGTGTGTGTACGTGTGTGTGTGGTGTGTGTGCGTGTGTGTGTGCGTGTGTGTGCATGTGTGTGTGGTGTGTGTGTGCGTGTGTGTGTGTGGTGTGTGTGTGGTGTGTGTGTGGTGTATGTGTGTGTGGTGTGTGTGTGTGTGTGTTTGCGCGTGTGTATATAAAACCAATTTATTCTTTGGATTTACCTAGAACATTTTGTCATTACTTCATCCTGCTCAAAAATACATGTAATTCGTTGAAACAGATTCCATAGGGATGTGCAGAACGTTCCTCATTTCGTTTTGTTCATTCTGTTCTGCCCCCATAAATTTTCCTGAAATGTTTCTTGTCGTTAAGTGCACGCCCAACTCTTTCTGCTTATTGCATAACAAAGAATTAACGGAAGGCAAACACTGCCTCTGTTTAGAAGCCATTGTAAGCTTTCGGGTTTTTGTGTGTATGTTCAGAGCCGTGAATATTTGCAACCGGCTGGTAATTTACTGTTACAATCTTTGTTAGCAAGATGCTGCGAACATGATTTCAAATGTGAACAGCAGGACACAGATTCTGGTATATGTTATCAGTGTATTGACAAGTCCATTATTAACTCTTGCTGTAGTTTCACATATGTAGGCTATATCCTTCGAGATGTTTGTGAATAAATAATGGCGAGATTTTGGTATTACTATGTAGCTAACTTATGCCCTATTATATATTAATTCTGTTAAGCTAGCGTTTCAGTTGACGACAGTAATTTACTGACTTAGTACTACCATCTGTCTAGCCGGCTTGTCTCCTCTTGCAGGGGTGATTAATGCCCTATGTTCCTGTCTGTCCCAGTCATCTTGGGGATCGAAAATCCAGACCACATCTGCGAACCGAAGATAAGTTTGTATCTTCGTAACACGTGCATCCTACTTCCATTCCTTACTAAGTGTCGTCCCTGATCTTTTGGCCTTAAGGTTCGTTTATTTAAAACACAGCTATATACGTATATTGACTACATAGACACCCATCTGCAGAAATGCTACTTGGACCCTTCTCTTCCTAAGCGAGATTTGTGATTTTTGTAGCAGTGACTTTCTGGGATGTGATAGCGTGTAGTATGGAAAAGAGGTACCGACGTTTCGGAGAGACCTGCTCATAACTTGAAGATGAAGGTAGCAGCTTCCTTAGGGAGTAGTAGTAAATCTGTAAGAGAATAAATTGTGTTACATCACAGGTAACAGCAATATACAATTTCCAGTTTCATTAAAATTGCACCAAATTTAATGTGCTTCAAATAAAGGTGATAGTAAACATAAAGTAAAGTAAGCTGGTCTCTGTGACTAGCATGTCATGATCACGTACAGAAGATTAAATGTATAACTCCAAATATTGGTAGCTGATGGAGATAGTGATCACGTGTATATTGCGACAGTTTACCTCCTGGTATATAGGCGCTGCTTGGGTCTCAGAGCTGCTCTGGACTCTGTGGAAATTAAAAAAATCTTTGCCTGCCAGTCATAAGATTGGAAACCTGAAAGGGGATACACAAGGAAAGAGAAGTTGGCTAATAAAAATATTTTGGTTCGGTTTTTTCAAATTACTTTTGGGTTGCTAGTACGCTGATGTTTTTGTGGTTATTTGACGACGCTGTAAGTGTCACAAACCGTATGGCGTGAACGGTAGAGTCATGGGTGAACGGATAGTTGGGTGGATGTGGAAGGAAGAGGTTTCGGTCTAACGCAGGCGCTACACCGACGTCTGCCTGAAGAGACTGAGGGAAACTACTAGCGATTTAGTCGGGACAGACGGCAGCCTATACCAGCCGAGATTCAGGTCTGACACCTTCTGAATACGTGCCTAGAACGTGTAGATACAACAGTCAGTTCCATGTGCTGAGTACATTGTGTGATATTATGTAACAGTCCTCTGAAGAGTAAAATTAACCTTTTAAAGCCTAGCGGTAACTTTACTCACCACCAGGTTTAAAATTAAAAAATTCTACATGCCGCTCCTATTGCATTTATGTGTTTTGTACGGATCTCAGAACAAACAGCGACTTTTGCCTTATAACACATTAAGATTCTGTTTCTTTATTACCAAGAATAAGAGTGTTTACTGCGCGGTAAGGACTGAGTCCTTACATAAAACACACACTTTCGTCTTTAAAGGGTTAATGCAAATAATCCTTAAAAATTCACTTCCTACGTCAAGAAAACCGTTTTTGTCTGTGACAAAGAGAAAATGTATGAGATTTGGGACTTTCGTGGTGGTCAGTATGAAGATTATGTTCTTGTTGTGTGTAATGCCGTGCATCTTGCATGTGCGTTGCTAAGACCACTGGTTCTTGTTGGTTCGCCCATATTTTTTCTTCTCTTTATCCCTACAATTTTCTCTATGCCTTGAAGGTGGAGGCAGTGTATTCTTCCGAAACTTGACCTTGTATTCCAGCCTGATGAAATGTCTTCAATAATTTCGTGGCAGTACCGTATAGTAGAACGTTCATACTGGAGCACTACTGAACATGGTAGTGGCCGTGTCGTGAGGCTGTAAATTCTACATTTTCGTAGAAGAATTTTTAAATTCCAAAGAAGTCTATTTACCGTCGCAAGATAACTGCACTGGCTCTAAATTTGGCTGTTGCCTGTTGAAGACGGTTGCGGTTTCCTTTGGTTTTGAGGTAGAATTCCCCAAGGTGCCTCGAAAGAATTTTTAAGCCCTGTTACTGCAGCGTTACGTTTATCAGATTAAGGTTAATTTTTATAAAAACCACAAGTTCCGCAGTTATGAAATTTGGCACGATTTTCTTTGAGAGTTTTCTGTCTGCTGTCTCCTTTACAGTAACTTCTTTGTAAATTTATTTTAATACTTTACTTGAAAGGCCACTTTTAAAAGGAGGAGGAGAAGGATGCCAAATAAAAATAAGATTATATTTTACAGCAGTATTAAAAATAGGCTAAACTTGAATATCTTTAAATAAAACATCAGCAGACCCTTGACTAGAAATGTGAAACACCTTATAAAATTTGAAGTTGTGGTTGCTTTTAAAATTTGCATGTGAAACTGATACATTTAACATCGCTAAGGTTTTATTTGCAGTACCTTCTCAACCAGGAGTAAATTCCTATTTACTTTTAATTTTTCTGCAATAAAACACAAAAGCCCTTACCTCTCCTACAAATCAGAATCTTTGAAGGCGCATCAGAAATGGCTTATTGTTTTCTATTATTTGCATACAATATGATGAGCCCGTTTCTCATGGCATTTGTTATAGGCGTGTCACTTTAAGTATTTGAAGCATGAAATTAATCTGAATATTATACAATCAAATCCAGGATTGCCGTGGCGAAAACAGCATTCAAGAATAATAAGGCTCTTTTCCCTAGCAAACTGGGATTAAATTTAAGGGAGAAAATAGTGCAGTGCTACATTTGGAGCATAACTTTGAATGGTGCTGAAGCTTGAACACTTCGGAAAGTAGATCAGAAGTACCTGGAAAGTTTTGAAATGTGCTGCTGGAGAAGGATGGAGAAGATCAGTTGGACCGATCTGTGAAAAAAGAAGGAGTGTGTAGAGTCAAGGAGGAAAGGAATGTCCTACATAAAATAAAATAAGGAAGGTTAACTGGATTGGTTACATCTTGCGTAGAAACTGCCCTCTAAAACATGTTATTGAAGGGAAGGAGGAAAGTAAGGGAGTACGAGGAATAAGACGTTAGTAGCTACTGGATGAATGTAAGAAAAAGAGAGGATACTGGAAATTGAAAGAGGAGGCATTAGATTGCACCCTGTGCAGAACTCGCTTTGGTAGAGGCTATGGACCTGTCGTAGGGAACACTACAGAATGAATGAATGAATGAATGAATGAATGAATGAATGAATGAATGAATGAATGAATATGCAAANAATGAATGAATGAATGAATGAATGAATGAATGAATGAATGAATGAATATGCAAATATTAATTTCATGTTTCACAAGAACCTCATTTTGTCTCTATTACTGAGTCCAATCTGTTAAAGTTTCTTTGGAAAACGTCATCGTTTGTAGTGAGTACCACGCGAGATATATAAATGCAGTATATGTGCAAAATCGAGAGTCTCTGAAATTTCGTCAATGTGAGTGAAATCTCTTTCAGCACAGAACTTCGAAGGCTGAAGTTTTAGTCTGTAACTTTTTAGAGCATATTAATGTTTACAGAAAAATGTATTAAAATACACAGAACTATATTTTTTTCCTGTTGCTTTTTGTGGTTATGAAACTTCGTCTGTCTCCTTAAGTGAAGAACGTTATATGACGGTGTCTGACAATAGGGTGCTGTGAATGTTTAGCCTAAGAGGTAGAAACTAACATTACGTTGGAGACAATTAGAAGGTGCATACCTTCATTATTTGTATTCCTGTCCAGATGTTATTAGAGTTATCAGATAAATGAGTATGAGATTGGCAGGGTGTGCTGTACGTATGGGAGAAAAGAGAAATGTATCAAGCGTTTTGATGTGAAAACCTGAAAGGAAGAGACCTCTTGGAAGACATAGACGTAGATGGGAGGATAAAATCAAGACGCGCCTTAGCGAAGTGGGATGGAAGGGTGTAGACTGGATTTATGTGTCTCAAGACAGGGAAAAGTGGCGTGCTGTTGCGAATATAGAAATGAACTTTCCGGTTGCGTAGATTTCGTGGAATTTCTTGAGTATTTTAAGAGCTGTTAGCTTTTCAAGGGTAACTGCTGAATGGCATTAGTTAGCTAAACGACCGCACGTAACAGATTTACATTTATCTATTTGATTCCCATTAAAGACAGCAAACACCAGGCTATAGTATGAAAATAAACCCGGCATACATAATGGTATTAAATTGGAGATAATATTGTATTGTAAATTCCCACCCCTTACTGATGCTTGCAAGCTGCAGTGGGGAAAATAAAGTGTTTGATCTTCAGAAATGCTTCAGAGCGAGGCGCGGAGCGGATGGCATGTATGGGGAGATATGGAGTATGAACAGCGACTGTGCCTGAGACTTTAAATTCCGCTTATGTGAAATCACGCAAGCAGAACACGTAGACCAGTATGAGCATGTATGGTACTTTTTAACGAACACTGACGGAACGAACTCTATAGGGTACTTTTCCTGCTTAGAAAAGTAATAGCTAGAAGTACCCATAATTTTACCGTGCCATGTGCAACATTTCGTAACAAGAAATGTTGTTTATATAGTTAGGAGATTTTCTCGACCCGACCAGCACTCCAGCATGTGGCTACACCTGCTCAGTATATTCACAGTTACCATCTGTTTCTACAGGCCCTCTGCTATACATCCTCAACACGAGGAAGCACCTTTCGCTGGAGACGAAGGAGCCAAAACCCACTGAAAACTTTTAAACAAAATGGTAATTTTTCAACTGCTTTGACATTAAACAGTACTGCATTTTGCTCACAGAATGCATTTGTGTTTCTCGTAACATTCTGGCAACGCTTCCTACTTATCTTCGTCTTTGTGCCGTTCTTTTCAGAAGGACAAGTGGGCGAAGCGTTAAAACCTTTGAATAAAAAAAACACTGTTTCGAAGATCATGAGAATTGAAAAAGTATACTTTAATTCCTTTGTTCCTGCAAAGAATAGTCCTGTATTTGGATATTGGCAGGCCTCGCCCGCTTTTCCTTCTGATAAAGAGTAGCATGAAAGTGATGATAAGCTTAGAGCATTTGGTGGAATGGTACTGACAAGGAAAGCCGGAGTACTGGGAGAAAGCCTTTTCCTAATGCCACATCCTCCACGACAAATCTGACATGAACTTGCCTGTGATCGAACGGCAGCTGTTATCTTTATGCTACTGTGATCAGCCTGAAAACCTTCCCACAAGGCGATGCTGTTTCCAGAAAGGAGTTTTTTTTTTTCATGCCTCGAAGTGTTTATTACCGCATGCGACATTCTCATGCGGCTTGTGTAAATGTTACAATATTTGTGACAAAGACAAACAAATCAGACCATCAGAGTCCCGGAAGTTATGGCTGTTAAGTTGCCCCAGTGACCTTTAGCATCTGGAGGTTCTTCCCTGCTTTAAGCCCAACGCCATTGGATAGCCCCGAGAATGTGACTTGGAACAGGCAATCTGAAACAATCATTGTAGCAAATTTAATGTTAGGTATGCATCAGAGTCTATCTGGAGAAGTAGTGGTTACTTAGAGTTTTTCGCATTCTGTGAAGTCTGAAAGTGCATTGTCATGTTCACAAGATGTCGGCAGTGGCTGCTAACTTTAGCCACACCTATCCGAGCCTCAACGTCCCATCCTTTTTTTTCTCTTTAACCCTTTAAAGACGAAGCGTATCTGTTTTATATAAGGACTCAGCGCGTACCGCGCTGTAAACACTCTCCACTTCGGTTATAAAAACCAATCTCTTAAACCATTAAAGACGAAGCGTATCTGTTTTATATAAGGACTCAGTGCGTACCGCGCTGTAAACACTCTCCACTTCGGTTATAAAAACCAGTCTCTTACAAGACAAAAGTTGCTGTTTGTTCTGAGATCCGTACAAAACACATAAACACAATGTGGGCACCACGTGGAATTTTTTAATGTTAAACCTGGTGGTATGTAAAGTTACCGCTAGGCTTTAAAAGGTTAATATCCTCTTCCATTGAGGGCTACGGTATCCAAACCATCTATTTCCTTCAGGTTTCCCCAGAAAAAGCTGCTTATATATTTCTGTTCTTCCGCATGCGTGCAACATTCCCTGTCCATCTCACTTTCCTTGATTATATCATTCTAATAAAATTCGGAAAAGGAGTATACTTACATCATGGAGCTCCTAATTATGCAATGTTCTCTAGCCTCTTTTCACTTCCTCTCTCTCTCAGATCCTAATATTCCCTCAGGGCCCTTTCCTCAAACACCGCCAGTCTGTGTTGGCCTTAGTGTTAAAGACCAAGTTTTATATCCTCACAGAACAACAGGCAGACTTATAAAATTGTTCAATATCCACGCTTTTGATAGTAGACTGAGAGGTAAAGCATTCTGAACAGAGTGGTAGCAGCCCCCCCCCCCCCCCCATTTAATATGCTCTCGATTTATTCGTGCATGTACGTAATTTTGAATTTGTGTTTTCCCCCAACAAAATACGTATCATCAGCTTAACCCACAAGCTGATATATTCCATTCAGATTAAGTTTCCTCTGGTTTTATTGGACTTTTCTGTCGGCGTTTCTTTCGGAATGAATTCGAAAACCAACGGACATAAAACATTTCATTCTTTTACGCCATTCTTAATGAGAAACCAATCAGACAAAGGTTTAATACGCACAGTGTTATGCCTTTTATTTAAGCCCGAGTTCATTAACTTAATCATGCGAAGTTTCGGACTTCTTCCGCGGTGTAATCGAGGTCTTCGTGCTTCTGGGATGTTCGGCCAAGCAACATGCTAGAAGAACGAACAACTGAACGTATTTAGTGAGGGGTATATCACACTCAGTGATCATATTATAAAAATCGTCCCTCCGAACTGAATCCTGGGTTTTTTAAGTGTATAAATAGGGGATATACTGTTCCGTTTTACTCCCATTTTTCTCCACCACGTGAGGGATGTACAAAATCTGATCAGTAATTCGTCTGTGACTTCTAAACTCCCATTAATGATCACCGATAATGTATACCAAGATTTAACTTGTGAGAAGAAGGTTATATACAGTTTTATACAACATACCTCTTAGCAGCACGCGTCGAAGTTTACTACAGTAAGCCTTACCACTCTGCCTACAAATACATACATCAACTATCTTCCACTTCTGAGGTAATTCGTGTTTATCCCAAACAGAGTTAATAAGTTCTGTAACTTAGAAAGTAATATTTCACCTCGTGCCTTGAAGATTTCTGCCGAAATGTTGGCCACCTTTATCTTCTAAACTTTCTATTACAGTTTTCAGCCTAAAGTAAAGCACATTAGTTGTCGGTGCAGTATTTATTTTGTCTAGTATAGCTAAATTCAATATATGATGGAAGAAATTATTCCTTCTGTTCAAAATATGGCGGAAACGTGCAACAAACTCGCCCTTTTCATCCTTTGCCAACTTAGTCCTAAAGTCTTAAACCCTTCTGAAATGTATGCAGTCCTCTGTGTAAACCTATAACATTTTTGTCCTTCCTTCCTGTTTCAAGTTCATGAATTTTGCGAGTTTTGAGCGTCTGTCGGTCGTGTTATAGAAAATTCAAGTCTTTTGGAATGATAACCCACGACAACCGGGAAATAGTTGCACAGCTTTCGAAAGAGCGTGGTGCTTGTGCCTTCAGGGTAGAGCGCATTCTTTGTCACAATGGCAGTAAAGATGCACCAGTCGACACAGCTTAACCCTCCAAAAGACTTGAATTTCTCGTTAAATCTGTTTTTTAGATATTCCCTTTTTTTTCCTAAAATGCCGACTAATGTTACGTCTTACGTTGATTTAGGGTGTCTTCATTTGGCACGTGTCCTGTAACCGTTGTAATTCAGCTTGCCAAACAGTGTGGTGGGTCTCAAAATGGTAGTCTATCCGCGGAGGGTCCCAGGAGAGGCCGCCCTTGTTACTTGGTATGAAAAGATGTGCAAAGTGACGTCACTAGATCTGAAATGCCCCAATGATGTATTATGAATGAATTCTCTGTGAAAGGCGCTCCCGAGGCGAGTAGAAAAGTTCACTTACCATCAGACCAGCCATTTAGGCCTACTGCGATGCCACTAGAGGAAATGGAAAGTGTACAAGGCAGTTGATTGAATTTTAACGTACCATTTATTTCGCACGTAACTGCGTAAGATGTCGAGCCTTTTTAACTACGGTATTTTTCTTACTTATGTACTTATTTACTTATTCAACAGTGGATTGTTCTTTAAGTGAACCCATGCCCGTATAACAGCAGGATTTTGAGAAGCAGAGATTTCTTATTTATGTACATATATATTGGTTTGGGTGTGCCATCTTATTTTATAACAAAGGCCTGCTAAAACACCGCTGCTATTATTCTACCATTAAAATCTTTTGTCATCTTTCCAATAATTTTCTTATATTCTATTCTATTTCTTGGTAGCCTTTATTTCTCTTTCACGTTTAATTTTAAATAGCGATTTTCGAACAGGGGAAGGGGGGGGGGGGTCAGAACCAGGAAGCTAAGGAAAAGTCAGCATTGCTGTCATGTGTCATGGTGTATTTATTTCAAAAGAAGTTACAGCAATTCAGGGGGGTATTATAAAGACATCTGTAGGTTACAACTGACAATGCGGGTAAACACTGAAATTATATAATTGAAAATCTAGAAGCGTGCAAAATACGCTTTTGTCCCAGGGGTAGGGGCAAAGCCGGGTGCATCATAGCGTACAATCGGGTACGCACAGTTGCGTTTTATGCGTTTTATCAATTTTATGAGACTTTTAACAAGCGCTACACACAAAATATCCAAAGCCTTCTCAGGCCAGCCAGGGCAGTTTTCGTGTGCCCATTTCTCACAACTCCTGCATCTGATCCATCCATTCCTCCGCTTCGTTTCAGAATATTTTTCTTTGCAATAAATACAGTAGCTGTCACTTCTGCCATCTTCATATTCATCTGAGGTGTCTCCAGTGACAGTCTCCTTTCCAGATCATTTTTCTTTAATATTTTGTCTCCTTTTTGTGGTTGTCCCAGAAGGACAGCTTCGGTCAAATTTGCGCTTGATAGCTGATATGCTTTCCAAATATCTTCTGTATAGTGACTCTGTTAATAGCTACAGCTGCCTGGCCACGGTGTCTTGATGGTAGGCGTCGTGTGGAATCGGCGATATTTTTTGGTGGGATACCTCAAAAACTGATTTTCGAGATATTTAAAAAATAACTTTGTTTTTATCTTGATGGCCGACTGATTTGGATGTTGGTTCTTCCATTGAAATGAGTGTGCCACCCAAAAAAGATGTGTTTAGTGGCTGCACTTCTAACGGCTTCTCCTTGTGTTTGTTGAGTCCGGTCTTGGCCAAATCATCTGCAACTGAAAAGCCCCAGAGTGAGCCGGCAGGTTCCGCAGTTGATGCTCAAGTGAAGTTGCCCGCCGGATGAACTGGTGAGATCAACTGTTTTGTAGTTTCAGATGCAGTAAAGTCTGCTTCCCCAAAAACGTTGTGGTTTGCGGGATAAATTCCTTCTTATTAAGCGCTTAAACTACTGTTTTCAAGGTGGCTGTCTGAGCATATATTAGGCCGAAAATCTTGCCGATCTACAACTGTGTGAAGCAACATCTATAGACGTCCCTTGGCTTGCTTGTTTAGCTTTGTCTTCGAAATAAGACTGCGGTACAGGGAAGTACTGTGCTGCGTTCTTAGCCCATTCTCTCGCTAAATATCTCTTCTAAGGCTCTGTTCGTATTCTCTTCTGCCCATGTTTGGCGATTCTTTTTCGTTTTGTATGTCCGCACCATTCCTATAATCTATAACGTTTCATAAAACGAAAGCGAACCCATTAAATAAGTCAAGCGTATACAGTGGGGCAGATCCGGGCATTACCCGGTAATGCATCGAACGGTTCTGCGCCAGACACCCCATTATGGTATGCTCCCCGATTATGAAGGTTGCTTTGTCTGCAATCCGTAATACTGGCACGCTGAATTGACGCTAAAATAATGCACGTTGTAACTATTAGCATAAATATTTGATATGTGAAACTTGTATTACCTGTTGAAACAATATAATATGGCGTCAATTATATCACTGCACTATAAAAGCACATTTCTATTATCTGCGACGGAAAAGATGTCACCACACGCAAGGAAAACGTTCCTTGTTCTGGTTTCGCTAGCCTGGTGTGCTTCTAGCACCATATACGTGATGTCGACACCACACACAGTCTGTAGAGGGGGGGACCCAGCTGTACCTCGCTACCCGGTTTTGCCCCCCGCCCCCCTACCCTGCTTTTTTTAAACAGCATTGCATTTGCAAAACACGCTTCTTCTCTCTTAAAGACTACGTTCTCATTCATACCTAGTCATTTCTATCATAAGAATTCTTCTGTACTTTCTGCCTTTGTACGATTATTTATATATGTTTAACGAACGCTGTAATGTCCATATAACTGCACTGGACACTTATGCGGCACTTAACACAATCTTTAAGTTTGGTACCAAACCCGCAAGTGGGGACGGTACTGGTAATGAGACACTGCGAGTTTTGTAGTTTCTGAGTATGGAAATTTTGTCTTGCCAGGAAAAAGACTTGTCAGTAATGGCAAAAAAGTTACAGGAATTTGCCACATGGACTGAGTATAAGATCGCTCGAGGGTTAAAATTTGGCGGATTGTCTTCTATTCAGGACTAATACGTGACTGGAATTTTATTTATTTCTTCCCGCTACGGCATAAGGGAAGTTAACTTATTGCCAGTGCATTATTTGCTGTTATTTTTAGAAACAGCGCGACTTATGAAATATTCTACTCGCGGGGTGGTGGTGGACGGGAGATGGAGTCGTTTCCCCTCATCTGGGAGAGGGCCACCGGTTTTAAATTTTTTGGAGCCTGTGTGGGCCCCATGGTCGGTTCGGATGTGTTGAAGCGCAAAATTTCTAGCTATTGTTAAACAATTTTGAGTAATGAGAAACCTGTCAGTTGGTGGATATTTTTTCACCTTTCTGTTACAAATGTCGTATAAATGGCTACGAAAATGAAGGATGACTGTACCTGATTCCAAGGACGACGGACAGTGAAAACTGTCAAGTGGAAAGGAACATGAATTTAAGTCCGGATGAACTTGTAAAAGACCTAATTCTATAAAGAAGATTTCCCCGGAGATTACGTCAGCTTAAAATAAATTAAAAAGCAGAGCAATGTTGTAAAAAAAAAAAGACGTCACAGCTGCAAAGAAATTAATGAATTTTGTGTCACTGGCAGTTTAGTATTGGTTATTGATACATCCTGGCTGTTTGAAGAAGTGAAGGCCAAATCACAGCTGGTGTGAAAAACATCAGTACTGAAATGCTGGTTTTAGTTTATGAAAATTACATTTTTTTTTGCAGATGTTATTCCTTGAACAGGAATAATATTTTGAATATGTTCTTGTTTGAATCAGCTCTCCCGTCCGTTTTTAGTCTTATGACATCAGAAGTAGTGCCGTAAGCGCAATGCTTATCTGAGAAGCAGGTTGGGGTAGGGTAAATTTACTCTGCTTACATCCGCAAGAGGCCGGATTCACGTCTTGGCCGGAACGTCAGTTATCCTATGTGTGATTTCTTGCTTCTGCCGATATGTAAATGAGATCTTCGCTCTTCTGGGATGTTTCATCTTCAAGGGTCGAGCAGTCCACTACTTGACCCTTGAAGATGGGGCCTATAGGTTGTGCCGAAATGTGGGCAACTAGCTACCAATCTACGCTGTGTTACAGCCCAGAAGAGCGAATATCTCATCTGCTGTTCTGATCCAGGTTTTCTTTTATTTTCCTCGGTTCTTCTAGACAAATGCCGGAATAACACCCGAATCACGCTGTCGTAGCTTCCTTCTTTACCAAATCATCAATCATTCATCCTACCATAGACGCCGAACAAGTTTAACTTTGGGTAGTTGAGCCTCACTAAACACATCCAGAAATGTAAAATCACAGTCTCTTTCTTTGTTTAATGTTTTGTAGGCTATTAACTTTGTCATACATGGCCCAATATTGTACATGTGATTGGGAAGCTGAATGAGGGTATCCTTCAACCAATCAATGCATGAGAAGAAGTAAGATTTGGCGGTAGCGGAGTAGTGAGGGACGTTTCATTAATGCAAGTACAGGGGAAAATCAAAGTTGTTACTTTGCACGCCCTGGAGGCACATGGTGGAGAGGAAGTACTGTTCGGCTTACTCTTAACGTTGGTACTATACGGAAGCATGGTGAGTTTCACGCTCTGACCGCTTTACTCCCGGGAAATGATCCCTGCTACCCATTTAATAGAAGGCTGTGTGGCTATCAGAGGCGGTCTAGTCGCTTTGGAGAAAATAAAACTGTCTTTCCTCTGTCGGGAATTGAACGCCAATTCTTCCGTCTTCCAGTCCGTACCCTTGTTAGTAGGCCGACTGCACTGCTGCGGCTCGCATTATATTGCAGAGTAACATTGTGCGGTTATTAACGTTGCCAGGCAGTGTCAGCTTCTCCATCTGCCGAAGGTGGGTTGTAGTAGGTAAGGCAGAGCGTTGGTTAGTGGACGGTTTAAGCAGCACTCGAGAGAAGTTGAAAGTTTCAGCTGAGCATTAATAATAGCCTTGGAACGCCGATAATTTTCAATGATTAAATCATACTGTCTTACTTCCTGAATCTGACAGTTTTCACTTTGTAGTGACATTTCTGACACCGAGTTTGCTGGCCCCTTAATGTGATTCTTATTAGTGATGTTCTTGTCTGCTCCTGTAGGGTTTTATTGATGTTACTCTTGGGAATTTTATTATCCTGAGGACTTTATTTTGAAGTGTCTGTAATTTATTGATACGCGTTTCTGTGGCAAAGGCTCAGGCTGGGAAGGCATGTGTCAATGTGAAATGGAGGAGGGATTTATAAACAAATAAGCCAAATTAATATCGATTGTGGGTGATTTACTTAATGTAGAATGTGTCTTAGTCAGTTGTATTTTTATGCAAAAGGGAGGAGGCGCTTGCGTTTAATGTTGACTTTGATTCTAGCGGTATCTCACTGGTTCACTCTACGTCTTTATTAAATTGTTTGAGCGGAAGAATGTTGCTGTGGTCGTTACGTAGCATTGTGGCAGTTGGAGTAATAATCAACTTTTTAGCAGCAATGCTAATTTTTCTTTGCTGGAAGCCGGTTCTAAGAGACCATTATGATTATGTAGTTTAACAAGTGCCGTCGTACCTTTACTATCTGACCGAACACTGGCATCTTTATCGGAGTGTAAATTGAAACGTCTACTTGAGTGCTCTCTTGAATGGACCGAGTATTATTAAATAAATATTAAAATGTGAATGTCCGGGTAAACTGCCCTGGGGGGACTGCTTCCTGAGTGAAGCTTTGGCATGAAAAAAGATGCCGCGCTGTATAGAAAAACTGTGTTTTACAAGTATAAGATTTCAGTAAAAATAAAATTTTGCTCCGACGAGTTTTGCAACTAAGCACACGGTATGTATTTTTTACTGCTAAAGTCGCGGGTAACGCGATCTATGTTTTATAGAATGTGTTGTGACCTGTCTTTTTCTTTTTTTGTTAGACCATATCAGCGGGATGTCGAAGTTGAAATTTAAGTCTTTTTGAAATAATCTTCTGAAATAATTAGCCAAGATAAGTTGGTCTGTTTATTGTCACAAAATTTAATGATGGAGCGTGGCATTTGCCCGGAGTCAGAAGCATAATAAATTTAGCCTTCTTCAAATGTCAATAATATAATTCAACTATGAAAAAAAATGCCGTCTTTCTGCCTTTGCAGTGCGGCCTGCGATGTTATTTCAGAAACACGAAACAAAATGATATAAAGTTTCATAAAAATTATATCCGCATTCATAGAAAAATATTACTTATAAATACGTTGTATTATTGGCAACACAGCATACTTTCGTAATGAGGTATGAATAGATGTTTCACCTCACTGGGCTGTGTTGCTTATAGTGTTAGGAACCGGCACATAAAGGGGTGGCTAAATGTAAGTACTTGGCAACTTAGCATGTGTCTCGAATTTGATATTGATGTGAGATAAGTTGTACCGCTCCATTTTTCGCACTTTTGACGAAAGGGTATTTTAATTAATATGAAATAAATAAAAAATAGGTATTATTTGTAGTGTGGCCCCCAAATGTTTTTCGTTTTTGTCGCTCTCGTGCTCAATAGGTTGCTTACCACTGATGTAATTCGTCTAAACCATTACATTTGTTTCGAGATTCAGTTTCTACCTCACAGTAAACAAAATGCATATGATTTACAAAGATTAAACTTTTAACGGTGCTGACATGAATAATGGCTGTTTTTGTTGTGAAAATCGGACAAACCTCATAAATACATTTGGTATACAGAATTGTACAGAATTATGTAGAATATTTATATAGGTTATTTACAGAATATATAGAACATAGAATATATAAAATTATGTAGATTTAGTACAAGGAATTGTTAATTACAGTAACTACAGTGAAAGACAGAAATAACCTACTGTACATTTTCAGTGTTGGCGAAACCTGCACGAGCACTGAGCTGTGAAAATTGTTCCGTTAGCCATGTGTGTGACAAGGGTGAGAGATTTAGGTGGAAGGCTGATGGTATTACACGAACTGGTGCCGGCGAGTAATACGGCGTGATATAGGCAAGGGAGCTAGAAATCCTCTAGGAAATTAACAACACGCGTTCACGGAAGTACATACAAAATCACACGACGATTTCATGAGTATTAAAATGTAATTAGATTTCATATCTCCTATGAAGGTAAAACCTTTTTTTATGATCTTTATGCGTAGTAGTTAATTCGCTTCTAAAAATGCGTCTGGAATACTTCCGCTCGTGCTTGTGATGTTCGCAGTGTTGTTTGCTGGCTGTGTACATTCTGCTCGTTCTTTGGCTTCTAACATACAAACAGCAACACGCCTTAGCGATCCTTTGCTTGAGACACCGCGTCTGTGACAAACCATTCGAGTTCAGGTATCTGGTGGATCCTACTTCTTGGCGTCGGGCTCGTGTTGCCGTCCACATTCACAGACATACATAAGTCGGAGCACGAGCCGGAGGCCAAACAAAGGCGTCACAGACGTACCTTTAAGAGATCTCGAATATGTAGTAGTCGCTTCATTTTGTTGTAGGTGTGAACTTAATTTGCGACGTTAATGTCTTGGTACTATTAACTTCCGAACATGGTATTAGTGTTAACATTAATTAACTCCCGCGCTTTGCTTGGCTTGGTAAGGCTAAGTGGCTGTCATGAAGAAAGAAGGCTGTACCACGCACATCAGGATTTAGTCCCACTGTTTAACGTGTCTACCGCCTTCCCCCTTCAACTTTCCGTCCTGAAACCTTCCTACAATCGATTAGAACGCCCTACAATGGCAAAGAGCTTGGCTTAATCTAACGGTGGGGAAGGCAATTGTTATACGTTGAACAATAGGAAAAGCGAAATTGAGTAGAAAATAACGAGCAGTTTGTTCCGCCCCCTGTCCTTGTGACCTTCTACCCGTAATCGGTTGGCCAACCTACTAACGCTCCAGTCCAAGCAGAGGCCAAAGTCTGCGACCCAAGTTCTATCGGAAGTCCCCCCAACAACACCAGAATTTTGGCCGTGATTCCTGAGCGCATCAAAGACACGCTGAGCATCTTTAGCAAAAAATCGAACAACATTATTAAGAACATGAAACTGAGAACATGTGCATGTGTTCTATTTTTGTAAATGGTTGTTTAAAACAGGTAAGATGTGTAACGTGTATTAATACACAGTTCATCCCTCACGGGAAACGTACTTTTTATTCACTAAAAATCAGATCGGACAGAGCTTTTTGGTGAAATATCCGCTGTTTTTTGTGAGAGTTATGTGAAAGCAAGAAATGCTGTCTGAGGGAGAAATGCTAAGTTTCTTTAAAGTTAAGGCAAGTAATACACATAGTGACCGTTGTGTTTTGGAAGGTTAACAACATGCTGTCTGCCGTTCAGTTTAATATCTTCTGTCCTCCCGTCTGATATCTGAAAACTTAAATACTAAAATCCACATTACTGCAGTCTTACTTTGTTTGTATATATCTGAAACTTTTGTCTCACCCTAATTGTAGCACATAGGTTAAACTTTGCCGGCCTTGGCGCATCGTATGATCCTGAATGCATCGAAGTGTGCTGTAAATGTAACCTCACCCCCAGAGTTATTGAAGTGCTACTGAGGGTACCAATATATATATATATATATATATATATATATATATATATATATATATATGTGTGTGTGTGTGTGTGTGTGTGTGTCTATATAAACATATATATATTTAACAATTAAAATTTTAAAGACGGAATAGCACTCGAATTGCAAAGAAAATTCAAATCGAATAGTGAAATTAAAAATGTATTGGGAATCAGTGGAGGATTTGAATCGTATCCAAGCACTCAGCCACAGTGCCTGCACATCCCTTCAACAGCCATAGCGATCCTTAATATTTTTAGGATTTCGTACTAATTTGTTTAACATTCTTGGTGCTCTGTTCGTTTTGCCGTAGGAAACAGGAAATTTAAAAGTTGTACATTTAGCCCGTTACATCTTAATTAACTTTCCACTTAATGGAATACGAAAGTTTTAAAACTTTCATTTGACGTATGTTTTTTCCCTTTATAAGAGGATGAAGAAAATTAAACTCAGAATTTACTGCAAGATATTTGATTGCGGCAAGACTTGTGCTTCCTGTCAATTAGCATTCGTGCAGTCTTTTAAGATTTTGCAATTTTACCCTTAGACTGGAAAAATAAAGCTCTATATTCCGCTAGGGTGAATTGGGTCTTCTGTGGAATCGGATCAGTTTAAGATTTAGCTTCTTGTACAAAAATCTAGAAGCACTCATGTAGTTGCTACTGAAGAGTGGTAAAGGATGGAACTTGCAGCATTAGTAGAAGTTGGAGGAATGACGGTACATAACATTCTGTAACGACAAATACTGGAAGCAGACATGTGCGTGAAGTAGTTTGAAAATGTACTCTTGTAAGAATATGCAACATTCAACAGTGTGAAGCAACATAATTTTCGTGCCAATTTCTAGCAACTTAAGCTTCATAATTGACAATAGACAGTCCTTTAATACCAAGGTCACCAATGCATTATTGCCAAGTTCTGAAAATGACTTTGAATTTTCGCCAAATAGTTTCATAAATTTGGGTGAACAGGCGTATGGACGGTATTTTGTACACATGTAACTCCTTACTTATGGATAAAAATGTCTTTATATTTGGTTTAGATGGTGAAGTGTGCAAGGAGACGCGAGATTTCTGGACCTACAATTATATGCAGATGGCTATCAAAAATGTCTTGATAAAAGCAGTTAGCAGCTTGCTGCGAAAATTTTTGGAGTGCTAAATTCTTGCCTTTAGCGAAGGTTGCATTGTGATTTGGACACGTCTTTGAGAAATAAGGAGGACAGCCCATATTTTCAACTATCAAGTGTAGCAGTTGGTGCCGAGTTATCTGAACTTATCTGCTTGTTGATTTGGAATACAAACAGATGGTGTCAGAAAGTTTGCCTTCAGTTTTACACAGTAAACTGGAATCAAATTCAGCCTCTCAATAAACAAAAAGAGAAAGGTGCTCTCGGGGGGCTCAAATGATTCCGGTAGCTCAATACAACTGTAACAATAAGGAAAGCAGGAGTATTTTCATTGTCTCGCTGAAGTACTCTAATCAAAATACGTTTCTGCATCCTTTTCTTTATTGTGAGAAACTCTGGTGAAACTTGGTGTAATGAAAAAATGAAAATTAACATAAAATTCTGATGAATCCTTCTGCCAGCTAAAAAATAAATCGATCAAGAAAGTGCTGGCTGAGAACCGGAAACAAAGCCATGTACTTCAAAACTTCTGGGGAAAGGGAGAACCTGCTTCCACAATGGCCAGCACAAGTGCTGTCGGTGAGTTCGTTCTTCCAATCGTTACCTTCAAACGGAAGGAATATTGTTCAGAATTCGCAGAAGTTTTTCCAAATAGTGAGTGATTTATCGTGACTGACCTCTTGGATAAACGAGAAATGCTTTCATGATTTGGCTACTTCACTTTCAGGCACAGAGTTACAGCACCCAGCCTATTAGTATTATACGGAAGTGGCTTCCAAAGGAGATTTTAAGTTATAGATTTTTGTGAAAGAAAGTCACATGGTTGTCTTCCAAATCCTACCACTCACTGATCTCAGGCTCTGGACAGGCCCTGCTTCAAGCCTCTGAAGTTGTATTATGATCAGGAATGCAGTTCGTTGATGCAAAAATAAATGGATAAAGGAAGATTTCACTGAGAATAAGAGGTGTAAAAGGTACAAATTTGTGAATAAATCACATCGCGGTCTTCTTTAGAATCCAAGGAAGTGCACTGACATAAGAATGAAGATATTTACAAATCTCATGGATTCTACTTCTATAAATACTGCGACTCTGTTTCGGAAAAATTGGCCTTTTTCTTACCTTAAGGTAATCAATCCACGGCATTCCAGCCCTTAACCTAATTGCCCTACGGAATGAGCAATTCTGGATCAAGGGATTGTCTCCAACAATACAAAACCCATCTCGTTCCTTTCGGCGGTCTTCTCCGTTACTGCTCTGCCGCCTGTACGATGTTCTGTAATGGCTAAAGCAGTTTGTGTCTGTTTGTCACCGTTTTGTCGCTAGGAATACGCATGTGGGGGAGTCTTTGGTATTTAAAGCTTTATCATCATGGGACCCCTTCGGAGAGGAGTAATGGGAAATGTGTGTGATGTCACACCCTTACATTACTAGAAGCTGCAATTAATGGCGTTATGAATAACTGAGTGTTTTATCAGCCGGAAACTCAAATTTCCCTTCCTCCCTCCCCCACCACTGTTGCTTACATTGTGTGCAATATGTAATATTTATTACAGGTGTCAGTAGAATATATATTTTGTATATTTCAGTACTTACCCTGCGGTAAAATAGCTTAATGATGAAAACGTTTTGTTGAAACGTGTTGTTGACCGAATGATGTAATAAGGGTCTATTGAATACTTGTACCTCGTATTGGCAATAAGTGAAGGAACAGTGTTATGTACTTACCTAATGCTGAACTACTTTTGTATAGCTTAGTCTACATAGCGTCGAAGGACAGGACTGTTAGTGAATGAACTGGAGGGTGTGTGGGTCCGAAGCAGTTTTGACCTAAATTCAGGCACATCAGCCATTTCACTACAGGGAACGAGGAAAGCCAAGGAGAACTTGAATGACGATTTGCGGGTTTCCGAGCCCTGACAATCCTAAGCGTAACTTGGCTAGTAAAAACTGGGGGGCAAAACTGACTATGGGTATTAGGAACTTTATTTTACAAAGGAGTCAATTTTGGAAGAGGGGAAAATTGGTCCCATAAAACGCAAATTTTTCATTTTATTTTTTCTGTCTATTTTTATTTGCCATTTTTCAGGTCAGTAACCAAATAAACTTTTCCTAGGTTGAAAAAATATTGGGGGGGGGGGGGCATTTTCCCCCTTGCCCTCCCCCCAAGTTACGCATATGCGGACAATATACAGTTGCTCTCGGTTTGGTACGTTGGGTTTTCGTCAGGGCCGGGTTCAAATCTCCTAGAAAACTAGCTTTCCTAAGGTCTGGTACTCAAAACCATGAACGTTTCCTTCGTTATCCTCTCTAGATAATTCACTAACCATCATAACATCCGAAGACCACTTGCGAGACCTTGGCGTAGATGGGAGGATAATATTAAAATGGTTCTTCGAGAAGTGGAATGGGTGGCATGGACTGGGTTTAGCTGGCTCAGGATAGGAGAAGGTGGCGCGCTGTTGTAAATGCGGAATGAACCTTCGGGTTCCATAAAATACGGGGAATTTCTTGACCAGCTGAGGACCTTTTAGCTTCTCAAGAAGGTTTCTGCTCCATGGAGTTAGTTAGTTTGTTAGTTAGTTATGAACTGCTGATAGCAGCGTTACTCGAGCATAACTGTATATTTATCAGAGGGAAAGTATTTCAAACAAAGTTGTAGAACACCAGGAAGCGCATATACGTAGAATGCAGACGTTAGCAAGGCGTTTCGTACTTTAAAAACGTCGTAGGATTTCAAGGTTAAATTACCAAACGGCATTACATGTAAATTTCTTTCGGCGAATTTTAATTGAATCACAAAATTTTTGTGGAAATTACGGATATAAATTCATTTACACCCCACAAGTAAAGTATGATTTCCATTGCGCTGATTTTCACAGAACTTAAAGTCACTGACATCTTCGTGGAAGTGTCCTATGCCACATTTTATCCAAGTCGAATTAACCTTTTAAAGCCTAGCGGTAACTTTACATACCACCAGGTTTAACATTAAAAAATTCTACGTGGTGCCCACATTGCGTTTATGTGTTTTGTACGGATCTCAGAACAAACAGCAACTTTTGTCTTATAAAACATTAAGAGATTGGTTTTTATAACCGAAGTGGAGAGTGTTTACAGCGCGGTACGCACCGAGTCCTTATATAAAACAGATACGCTTCGTCTTTAAAGGTTAAAAGTATGTAAAGTAGGGCAGCGTGAGATTAATTTCTTCGGCAAAGTATATCCTTCACTAAACCGATTTTCACAGAATTTATACCTACTCAGAGACATTACGTGGAAACCTTCTATCCTGAATGTTCGCCAAATCCTTCGAGGAATATTGTAGGTATTATTGGAAATTTGTTTACGCTCCTGAGAAAGTATAACCTTCACTAAGCCAATTTTCGCCACATTCACCGTTGATCCGCAACTTCTTTAAAGAAATCACATACCGAATTGGAACAAATCCGACAGACTGTTTGGTCGCTGTTACAGACGGACGTACGTGACATCCACATAAGGCATTCTGTCTTACTTCGTAAAGAATGCCCATACATGGAGTAAAGGCATAATAATTGTTACACAGTGCATAAGTTTTATAACTTTTTTGCAGTTCATCAGATTCATTTTTCGAAAATTGTCTTTGCTAAACTGAACTATAAAATTTGTGCAGGTTAGACCATTTTAACATGCTCAAGGTTTCTGTGCCGGAAAACCAAAAGTATAAATATTTGTTTGTTAGCAACGTGACTTAATCGTCGTATTAAATAAGCAGCATGCATAAAATTTGTGACGGTCCAAATCAGATCCTCTGAAAATAACTTTACACCAAGTGACATGGAACATCTAAAAAAATGCGAGGCAAATGGAAACTTTACATCTTTATAGGCAAAACCCCATCTGTCAGAATGTTACATAGGGTCTGTTACTAATTAAAACATAAAGTAGCTTATAGTTTCAGATTAATGAGCCAAGTTTAAATTTTAAACTTTATTTTTGGTGTTATGAGCATATTGCTTTAATTACATTTTGTGGTTAGCTGGCAGCTCGAATTTGAAATTCAAATTAAGCTTGCTTACGTCGTGAAACATCGAGACTAATTAAATGTGACGAAGTAATGACACGCCAAAGCAGGCAACACAGGCGAAGCGGAACGATTCTGTCTTTTAACAGTACATTTTGGGGTCAGAATAAAATACAACCAGCCAGGCGAACACTCACATATGACAGATATATTTAATATCTTCCACATATTTCGGCCTTCTCGGCTGTCTTCAGGGATTCCATTTTAAACCGAAACAAACTGTCGCTGAATGTGGCCGAAAAGGTCGAAATATTTGGGAGATTAATTTAATTGAGAAAAATCCGTCTTAAAAAGCTAATAATTTCACACCTACTCAAGAATTTTCCTGCATTTACTGCATTACTGCGTTCAACAGAGCCCACCACTTGTTTCTATCCCGAGACAGATCAATACATTTCACGCCTCCAAACGGATATTCATAAGCTTCGTTTTAATATCATTCCCATATCTACGCCTAGGTCTTCCAAGCGATCTCTTTGAATCTTTACATGATTAATATTCTATTCGTTTCGACATGATCGTGTCATTTCCAGGCGGCTTGCTTATTGACAATGAAATGCAGCTAATTTTGTGATTTTTGGGGGACACGATCGTTCCCTGTTGTCAAGTAGAAGATTAAGTGAACAGCTACTCAGATGGGCCCGATACGCAAAGCTATTCTGAATTTCTACGGGGAGTGTCTTTGTTTGTTAAAAACACGCGACGGACAATGTCAAAAGAGAGAATGCTTCCCAATTAAGAATAGTGTCTGAGCAGCTCTTACCTTTGTTAAGGAACGTGTTGAGGCTGAGTCAGAGAAGGAAAACGGCGACAGGAAATGTACCGAAGTTTTGCAATGCTTCGTACGTCGCTGGATCAATAACGTAGTGGGGTGTTGCCACGTGGAAGGGAGACTGAGTCGTTGAAAGTGGGGAACTGGAGTTCGAACCAGCGACTCTTGCGGACAAATACGAAGTAAAGGGACTATAAATACAATTTACTTATGTATGATATTATTCAAATAGATTCTGAAATAGGGTGCGAATCTGTGGATTGGTGTTTGTCTTCCGATGGCGGCTCAGTGGCGAGGACTTGTGAACATAGTACTAAAACTCTGATCCCATAAAGAGCGGAATTTTTGTCTCTTTCATTGATTATAATTCCTCATAAAGGGTTCTTGCAGCGTTTAGTTTGCTCATTATGCAGGTTTCTTTTTATTTCTATTTCATTTTGCCATCCAACAGTAGCTCAGCATTAGATGCTATATGTGTATATGCGTCCAGTGCAAGTAGTATTAGTGACCATCGAAAGTATGTGAAAGGGAGTGGCTGTGGCCTCGTTTGAAGTACTACACAGAGACGTGGATTTACTGAGAAAACCCACAACAATACGCGTCATCGTGGTTGGTGTCCAAGCCCAGATGCGAATCGAGCACGTCCCGGATATAAATATACAGATTTATCCCACCTCCTCGGTACATAAGTAACCCTTTGTGGTTTGTACAAAGGCTGTGAAAGACGTAAACAAGATTGACAATGCAACACACGAGGAAATAGACATGTTGGAAGACAAATGAAGCGATGGTCAGAGCACTTTCAGCAGGCGGAAGTGACAAGTACAATAAAAGTATACGTGGATTTTATGCACCATACACAGCCTTTGGGTTCATTGGACCGTAGTTACTTCTAGCTTTGTGTCTGAAGATTCATGTCTTGTCGGGTGTTAGGCTGCGTGGATGGGTAAATAGTCTTTTCTGGTCCCGCTTAGCCCTGAAGATGAAGGCATTACTGTCACAGAAATGTCTGGAACTACTCAGTATCACAGCATTAATATCTCAGAAGAGTCCTCAGTGAAAACCTCGAAAACTTGCATCCAAGAGGACTTGGATCTTCAGCAAAACTGCTGTGAGAACCTCAAATCCCTTACCACTTTGTGTTTACATTTCTGGTGTGTGTTCTGAGTGGGAAACTTCTATGATTCCGTCAGCAGTATCGCCCTAATCTCAGAACTCTGCAGAATTCTTCCCCATTCTCAAGTCTGGATCAACATTTGTTTCTTTACTGTCTCGTCACGGACGAAAATTATTCCTACGGGATGAGGAGGAAAGCCGTGTCAGCAACGACATAGGCACCATTATACAAAACCGTAAAAACAAATAATGTTGTACCCGAACGTCGCGGTCAAATGAACAGCAATTCTGCTTCCTGTTTGAGAGGACCTAGGTTGAAATTTCAACCCTGAGACCAGCTACTCTGAAGTTATTCGCGTTTTTCTCCATAGATTCCATGAAAATTCTACGATAAAAATTTTAGTGAATCCAGCACCCTCTATCGTCCCTAGCCACTGGAATTTATTATTCACTAATTATACTATAATTCATTGCTATAGTAATTTAAACTGCTGAAAATATCTTTAAATAATCCGTGAATAAGTAATTAAATTAATTAATTAAATATTACTATGGTTTCCGTCCTTCTGGAATATGACACCTTGTCAATGAGTAGTGGGTGCTCGACCTTTTAACACACTGTGCCCTTCCTTCGACCCTTCAAGATGAGACCACCACGTTGTCTCAAAATTTCGGGAACTGATTACCCATTAACGTGGTTTCATATCCCTTAAGGGCGGAAGCCTCAGCTATACGGCTGCGGAAACCCAAAAAAGAACAAACCTTACTGTCTAGTGGCATGTGACGCTGTGGCAGATAGTTATCAAAGTTTCCGAAGAATGTGTCAACCAAATTACATGACGTCATGTCGCTTAAGACAGAAATATTCATAGTAAACGCCGCGGACAAATTACGTCTTCCATAAGTAAGTGGAATATCAGTTCAGAGCACAGACGCTTAGAGCAGGAGGAATTCAGGAAGACAGCGGAAGAGACGGCATGAAACCTTACTGACGATTCATGCGCTTTAATACAAAAACCCTAAGATTATTTTTCATGTAGTAACGCAGCAGCATTCTGTCACTTTATACATCTTGTCTTATCACATAAGCACGAGGCTTGGGGTCTTGAATTGTGAGGATTAAATTAGATGATACAACACAGTATGAAACCACCCTCAGAATACAGGGTGACCACAGAGGCAGATAATCGGTTAGTGAAATGTACAATAAAACACGCAATTTTTTTTACATTCTGAATTTTAAAAAATTGTTCTAAATTTAAACTGAAAAGTAATTTAATTAGAAAAATGCTAGCAGGTGACTCATAATAGGGTTAACGGACTTTAACCAGAACATTCCTGTAATAATACGCTTTCGGTTAACTGAATTTTGAGCTATTCTATAGCGAGTAGAATATCAGAGTGATCCGTAACGTACTGTCGTGCAGTACATTCCAGTGTTACATAAATTAAGGACACCAGAATCGGTGATTTACAGAGAGTTCTCTGCAACATGCCACAGAAGAGTAATAGTTCAACTGAAATATCTTAGGGAAGGTAAAGAATTTTAACAATCTAGTTAAAATATGCGTTCTACAGTCTAAATATACACTGCACTGTTCCTTTGAGTTTTTATAGCTGCAGACGAACACGCCGAAGCAAACGTCGTGATGAGGTCCACATGTTTCTCAAGCATACAAAAGCCACGCGAATGGCAGAGGAGATAACTAAGCACAGGCCTCCATACAGCATAGGCACTGTTTAGAAAACGATAGAAATAAAGTATTCTGGAAGGTGAGGCTGTGTGGACTGAAAGAGGGTTCACATCTTTTTGGGTGGATTGCTGCCTAGCTTTTCAGGATAAAAGATTAAGATAGCACGTTCCCTCAACACGTTTGTACTCTATACCAAGTTATACGGCGTCGTATCCAAGAAAGCCGTTAACTTCATGCTACAATGAGAACCTGAAATCTTGGAACTAGCAGATCCAGTACCGCGTTCTGGAACACATTTTTTGGCGCCTTCGCAAAATTGCGAAAAGCAACTTAGCTTTATCCTGCCTGCCTGTCTGTCTGTCTGTCTCTCCATCTGCCATTCCGCATGGAACAAGTCGGTTCTCACTGGAGAGATTTTCACGAAATTTTATATTTGAGTATTTTTTTGAAAATTCTGTTGAGAAAATTCAAGTTTCGTTAAAATCCGACAAGAATAACGGGTTCATTACACGAAGACCTAAATACAATGATGTCTCGCTGAATTATGTGCAGAATGACAAATGTTTCAGACAAAAGTTGCAGAGAAAGTCAAAGGACACGTTTATATTACATAACTTTTTTTTTTCGAAAATCTTGCCATTTGTGAGATAATGTGGAAAAATGTGGCAGAGCCAGACAGGCTACAGATGACAATACAATACGGCGCATGCGCTTTGCTTGTTGGATGACTAAGGCTACAGACACATGCTCAGAATATGTAATACTTATTGCTGTCCCATAGCAACAATGGGTACGCGGATGCGTCTCAATGTGACGTTATGCGTACATTGCCTCTCTTCTTGGAGCCATATTGGGGTTACGTTTTAGAGTGGGGCTCTTTAATCCGCCGCCCTGTCACCCAACAGGAGGACCACACCTTGTCATCTGGCCACTACTACCTATTTAACATATTCGCAGCTATTGTCCATTCCTAGAGGCCGTTAATCTTCTCTCCGCACACTGTGCATGCACTAAGCCTTGGTGACAAGTTTGTTCGTTTGTTCGAGGAAGACGCCACGTTTGCTGACAGACCAGTGACAATGGTCAAAGGTCATTTCCAATTTAACACGCAGAATATAGTCTTGAGCCCCCACCAACGACCTTTCCACATTCAAGGTGTCACATAATGTGACATTTTTCGGACTGGATTAAACTGGGCTATTGCTTTTCTGTTGCCACAAAGCAGTGTAATATGATAATATTTTTTTCATACTCCAGAACAAAGGAACATGGATCTGATAGTGGATCTCTGATCTCAAGAGACTGTGAACCTGCCCATATTCGGTATTGCTCAACGTATTCCCACGTCACTACAAGAGATGGGCTTGTGCTTATGCTGCTGTGTTATTCCACGTGTTCCGATGTCCTCTCAAGAAATAGAATGGCTGCCAATGTTTCGGTGATATTCCACATGTTTCCTCATAATCTCAAGAGACGGGGCTGTTTGTCTACATAGTTGCCTTATTGCACTTGTTCCTACATTTATCAGATAGGCTACTGCCGGAAATGTTACATTCTTCCACGTGTCTCCACATAATCTCAAGGGACGGAACTGTCGCTTATAATGTTGTGTTATTCCACGTGTCCCAGTGTCATCTGCTGTGTTATTCCACGTGTTTTCACATACCATGATATTGTTTGCTAAGTATGCTGCTGTGTTATTCCACGTGTTCCCACACACCATGAGATTGACTGCTGTATACGCTGCTATGTTATTCCACGTGTTCCCACATAACATGGGATTGACTGCTGTATGCTGTATACTGCTGTGTTATCACACGTGTTCCCACGTAACATGAGATTGACGGCTGTATACTCTGCTTTGTTATTCCACGTGTTCCCACATAACATGGGATTGACTGCTGTATGCTGTATACTGCTGTGTTATCACACGTGTTCCCACGTAACATGAGATTGACGGCTGTATACTATGCTTTGTTATTCCACGTGTTCCCACATAACATGGGACTGACTGCTGTATGCAGTATACTGCTGTGTTATTACAGGTGTTCCCACGTAACATGAGATTGAGTGCTATATATACTGTTGTGTTATTCTACGTGCTCCCACGTAACATGAGATTGACTGCTGTATGCAGTATACTGCTGTGTTATTCCACGTGTTCCCTTACGCCATGAGATTGACTGCTGTATATACTGCTCTATTATTCCACGTGTTCCCACATCATCTAAATATGTGGGGCTGTTGCCTACATTGTATTATTCTATGCGTTCTTACGCCACTTCACTTTATGTCGGGAGATGTTAGACAGCGAACCGGAACACCACAGCACCAGATTTCTTCCTGTTGGTGGCATTTTTAATTAAAATGTCTGAAAGAGAAGACAAAGGAGTATTCAAAACTGGACAAAATGAAAAAGTCAGGATACGTGGCGCTTCAAATCAACATGGCTTTCATTCAAAGTGTAAATTTGTGAGCGCATAAATGGCCAACGCTTAGGATGCGTTTTATCAAAACTTTGTTCTTCTAGCCTAAGTCTGTCAGTTCTTCTCTGTTTTTAAGGCAAAAAAATACTGTATACTCATAACCTTCATGGAAAATATATGGACCATGGGGTTCTCGTCCTTTGGTAAATAGTTCTGTACAGGCTGAATATACATACAGACCTAATTCTACATCTGGTTATGTATTTATGTGGAGGGTTACATTACGTAGAGTGGTGCAAAAGTCACTTGACAGTAGAGACAGCGTGTTAAACATCGCGCGTCAAGTGACTTTTGCACCATCCTGCATATTTAATGCGTGCGTTTCCTGCTGATGTGTGAATACAGAACACTAGAAAACAGTGTGACATTTACTATATATTGAACAGGTTCGTTTACAAGCAGCGCTGTAGACTTTTACTCGGAAGGTGCTCGGTTTGAATACTGACCGGCTATCATGAGTGATGTTTTCGTGGCTTTCCTCAGTCCTTTCAGGCAAATCCCGGGCTATCTCGATTCGGCCACGGCCCCGTTATTCAAAATATTCTAAAATGTTTAAAGTTGTATGTTTCTCAAAGATGTATTGCCATTCATCACTAACTTTTGTGTTGTGTTTGACAAGTGAAATGAGAGGCACACAGACATCATGATATCACAAAATTATATATTTCCTTACAGAAGGATATTAAGCTATAAAAGGGTATCAGATTCGGGACAGGGTGAGTCAGGTATAACGTCATTCCAGATAATTTGTTTTCGTATCTACTCACCCAGAATGCCCATTAGCGGGTAAAGGAAATTTAAAATCCAGAGAGGAGCGGATGTGTAGGTTAGCTTGAAGATTCTTGGAGTGGTCCAACAGAGTATTAGCAGGGGATTGAGGCACACAGGCGGAGCCTGCAATCTGACGTCGCTATGGAAACCGTCGCTAGCTACCTGCGTCTCTTTTGCAATCAATCAATGAAAAACCAACTCCACCCTGCTCTACTTTCAACTCACGAGACGACCTCAGGACCTTTACATCGCCTTGGGTCACCTAAGGTCAGAATACAGCAACGTTTTACGCATTAACGAATGAAAATATATTTTGACACATGCTTTAACCTTCAAAAACACTGCATTTTTCTCAGCGTATTTATGTGTTTTTATGAGTCTTAAAGTAAGTAGATATCTTTCCTAAATAACATTAAGCAGCCTGTCTTTGTAACGGAGAAGTATGGTGTTTTCTGAGAGGTTGAAACTGAATTTTTTCCCATTCAATAAAGCGACCGAGGCATGAAGCTGGTCACGCACCGCTATCTTGTGTGAAGCTGCATCATATCTCCACTCACCAGTAAGACTTCTGACGTAGAGCTTAATTTAATAAAGGACCACCTTTATGCTTACTTTTATCTTTGAGGAATATGGTAGAGGCGTTGAAGTGAAAACCAAGCCGTCCGATGAGGGTAAAATTGAGAGTGAGGCAATGAAAGTGATTGAAAGTTTAAGTCAGATTGCTAACCCCCGGAAGACCAATACAAAATCAGCTATTAAAATACAAAACCAAATGGATGAGAATTGTCAGTAAAGCTAATAAGATGATAGACTAAAGTGCAACAGGTTATGGGCCTGAACGTGAAGCGAAGAAGAAAAGAAGTAGCTCCTTCACTGTATGTATTTCTCAGTTCACAAATTCACTAAAATGTGTATTATGTGACTCTATATATCGTACAGTCAGGTAAAACGAATGATAACCTAACTCTACGTTGTGCTAGATTTTAGGTTCTCACAGCGGCGTTGAAGAGGATTCAAGCCCTCTGGAATGTTACGCCTTGTCGATTGGTACCTAGTTACAGACGTTTCGAAGTCAGTATGTCCTTCTAAACGCCAGTAATTCTTTACAGATTTGCACAGAGTAACAACGCTGAAGACCTAAATCGTCCTTGCTTCTGTTCTTTGAAAGGTTAAGAGGAATTTTTGGTTTCAGTTATTGCTCTAGGTGTGGGGCTATTTTTTTTTCTGAAAATCGCAACATGTAGCAATACAAACTATAATGGGATGCGTTTGCTTTTCTGTAAGCATTAATTAAAACGCCCGAGGATCTGGTAATTGAAGTTCCTGCCAAGTGCTTGGGAAAACAACGTTAATCTGAGTTTGGGCGGCGTTCATCACATATTGGTTACTAATATCTTTCAAGGTTACACAGAAGCAATATCGTCTGGGGCAAATTTAACGGAACAGTGTCTGTGGATATAGGAAGACAGGAATATTATGCATTTTCTATAAACTAGCGTCAAAATGAAGGTTCAAAATTGTGCGTGAATCAGGGGTAGAGCGAACACGGGGTGAAAAGATACACAGTTGAATATGACAAAGCTACTTTATGGCGTGATGACAAGAGACAAAAGGAAGAATGAAAACATTAGGGGACGTCGATGGCGGGGCATAGTTCTTAATAGCAGCATAAATCGGAGATACTAAATAGCGATAGAAAGAAAGTGCAGGTAAAATGCCAGTGCTACATTTTAGAGACAGAGAACAAACTATGCAGGGGCGTTTATATCCTGGTGAAGCGCTTACGAAAATAGGTCCATCCGCCCTTACGTATGAAACAACGAGAAAGGCTTGAAGAATTTTAATCAAATTTGATATTGGGGAGTTTAATTAATGCGTGTGTCCGTTCACTGAAATTTTGGTTAAAATTGGACAGAAGTAACCGACAGTTCACACAGATTTCTATGCCTTTCTGCGCACATGTTGAGATTCTTTCACGTCTGACTTTTTAAATGCTCTTAGAATGAGAAATCACTTTAACGTAAGCCGTAGAGAAAAATAATAAATACAGGCTATTTCCAGGAGACGTTTCCACATATCTTATGATTTTAGGGTTAATGATTGGATAACCTTGGGTGAACAAGCGGTGATATTTTTATGCTGTGTGTACAGTTGTGAGGCTTGAATTTCACATCTTGTTGTCTGTCATTAATGTATATCAGGCTGTACGGCGTCACATACAAGACATTGTTTTCCAAATCTTCATCTTTAAACAAAAAATGATATGTGGGTCATCCATGGAAAATACAAAGCGAGCAGGCAGTTTAGAATGGGATCGTGTCATTGATTGAAAGGTTGATGAGAAGAACATAAAAAATAAAGGGGAAGAAAGAAGAATATGAACTGAAGTAGAGCGCTGTTATTCCATACTTGATGAGGGAAAACTTGTCTGACGGCTGTTTGAGAAGATGTGGACGTCTGTTGAAGCTAGCACTTAGGAGGATTGCACGATACAGAAAAGGGAACTGACTTCGCGGTGTAGAAAAAAGTGACGCTGGTGAATTCGTAATATATAATGACGTTTTGCACGAAGTTTGTCTCACCCTACATCTTCAGAAAGTCACATCATTTTTACGTTTCCTAAAATACTTTCCTTCAACCCACGTGTTTAGATGGTCTCAAATTGCGGCGTGTGGAATTTTATAAGAGGTCTTTTGAAAGTATTTCAGCACACACACACACACACACACACACACACATATTCGAAACCGGTTATAACGATATCGGTTTGTACGTCACCTTGTCTGTAGAGTCAGACACTCTGTGGCACTAGTTAATTTCACACTGTTAGCCATTACTTCGTTAGAACAACACTAGTTTATAACGACGCAAAACATCAAGTCCCCTTCTTGGCGGTATAACAGAGTTAAACTATGTGTGTATGTATGTATGTATGTATGTATGTATGTATGTATGTATGTATGTATGTATGTATGTATGTATGTATGTACGTACGTACGTACGTACGTACGTACGTACACGTGTGTGCGCGTGCGTGCGTGTGCGCGCTGGCGCTATTTTACCCAACAAAAATGTAGTGATGTTGAAACCCGAGAGTAATTGCGGTATCAGCCCTCGAACACGGTACAGACGGAGCTGAACTTTCGGACTCATTTCGCTGAACTCGAAGAACGATCGGAACTGTCCTGGTTTCTGATATTATCGATGCTGTCCTCATGGCAGGACCTTGCGTACTATAGGTAAAAATCGTATTATGTTACTGGTAACTTCACGTACGTAAGCACCCAATCTGCGTTACAGCGACAAATAATGTGCAATTTTTGTGTTAGCATTTGGAAGGCTGGGTTAGGGCGGAATTAGTTTTAACATGGGGAGCATTGTAGTTGCTCCATCAAAATTCCGACTTAGTGAAGCCAGCAGTTTTTATAAAAAATGAGATCTGCGCCCTTCTAGGATTTTGCGCGGCGTAGAGTGGTAGTTTGGCCGTCGAAAAAGAGACCGACAGACTGTCCCGAAACGTCGACAACAAACTACCAATATACGCTGCGGAAAATTCTATAAGACCGCGGAACTCCTTTAAACCGCGGCGGAAGCCTGAAGTCACGCATTATGTAAGCAATATTTAAAACTGTATTTCCTACCTCACACGGAACACATTGCTTCTGAATTACAAAGACTGATCTGTTCATGATATTTGGGGAAATAAAGGTTGTTTATTGTAAGAGTCATTATAAATTCATAAATACTTTTTGTGAGAAAATTCAGAGCTTTTATGTGTGAAGGTATTTGTAGTTAAAGGTGTGATATGAGACGTTTAAATAAGAAACTTTCACTTGACGTAGTGACGAGTTTTGCCCTGACAAGGTGTGATTTATTTTTTAAGTACTTTACCTAAGTACTTCTGCTTTACCTGCAGTGCTGTAATGAATAACAAGCAAACCCTTCCTTGTAACTACAGTTTAGTAACCAAAATCTTAAGCAACGACTCCAGCTTCTTCACATTTTATGAAAGAAGTAATGTGAAGCAGGCCTTGAACAATCTTCGTTCCTTTCTTCTATTGCGACTTCTTGCCTCTTTCTATGAAATTTCCGACATGGATTGTTAGCCATGAGGATGTTATTCAGTGATTCATTGTTAAGATGCTTTATACCATAATCAAGTTCTTCCCTTCCAAGATCTTCTCCCTAAAATGATGTAGATAATTAATGTTTTAATTGATCCATTGTGTAATGAGGTATGGTTTGTAAAAGTCAAACTTTACGAAGATACAGTCTTAACTTGCCTGTAAAGGTGTCAGTTATTGTAATGACTAAATAACCAGTTAAGTTCGTGAAAGCCGATCCCAGTGGCTGCGCGGTCTAAAGCATAGGTCTGCGGCCGCTTTCTTGCTGGGATCATGGGTTCGAATCCCAAGGGGGCATGGGTTTTTGTCTCTTGTGAGTGTTTGTGCTGTCAGGTAGAGGTCTCTGCGACGGGCCGATCCCTCGTCCAGAGGACTCCTACCGACTGTGGTGTGTGTCTGAGTGTGATCAAGTGAAAATAAACAACCTCAACACCTACTGTGAGTAGGTAGAAGAGGTGAGGACTACGCCGAAGTTCGTGAAATTTTAGAAAGTTAATAGTCACGTGGCTAATCCATAAATTAACGCCCTTTTAATTAGCCATGGGGTTCATTAACGTATTTACAACAGCCGCCTTTAGTTTGTACCCTGGTCCAAATAAATCCTGTACACATCCTGAACACTTTCTTGAAGTTCTATTTTAATTTGACCCTCCCCCCCCCCCCCCCATTATCTCTCGCTCTATTTATTTCAAGTAGTATTTCCCCTGGCCTTCCGGTTTAAATGTGTGTGTGCTCGTTATCACTCCAACACGTGCTACATGTCACGGTGGAACGAGTTATTACAGTATTTCTTATCTACCCTCTTCTGCTATATTAAACTGCTTGTTCCGTATCATCAAAATACTGCACGCGCTATTTTCAGATTTTTCGAGGGACACTCACCGTTTCTAATACCGTTCACACTGACGATCATATGTGAGTTACTGCTGCTAATAATGTATGCTGGAAATAGTAACACTAACCCACATTCTACCAACACCCATAAAGGTACATATATATTTCCAGGATTTCCCAAAACGTGTGTAATATGTACTTAATCGTAAATATCAAAATTTATATTCCACTGTGGAATAATAAATTCACAGGTCATCGGCGCGTATTTATTTCCTTAAACCAGCGAAAGTTTATAAAGTAACTGATGATGTTTAGTTATGCTCTAATGTAATGGATCATTTTCAAATGGAGGCAATAAATCAGCCGGGAAGCTTAGCGTAACATCCTGTCACAAAACTGACAATCCGTGTAAACGATGTTTCATAGGTTGGCCCGAAATTCGCGCACCTGAGGAATTGCGTCAATAGATAACTCGTGGCTGGCGTTCTGGGGGCATGTTATATACGTCGTCTACCTACCAAGGTATGTGGAGGGATTAGGGGAGAGAATAAGAATACATAACAGCGCTTTGAGGCATATTTTTCCACGTTATCTCCTAAACGGCATGATTTTCAGGGAAAAGTTATTGAATGTGAAATGCGTGTTTTACTTTTCAGTGCAAATTTAATGTGTTCCATGTCCGTGCACTCTATCATATAAAATAATATTCACCAACTAATGCACCAAAATACATACAATATTTATTCGTAACAACCTCCTACATGTTTCGACCCTGCTGGGTCATCTTCAGGGAGAATAGTGTAATAGACTATTCTGCCTGAAGATGACCCAGCAGCGTCGAAACATGTCGGAGGTTTTTACGAATAAATATTTTGTGTATTTTGGTGCATTAGTTGGTGAATATTATTTTATTTTCTCTGCAACTTTGTCTGAAAGATTTCTCCATGTAGAATTCAGGGAGATATTATCATAAACCCCATAGGTCTTCATGTAAAATACCCGTTATTCGTGTCAGATTTTAATCAAAGTCGAATTTTGTCGACAGGTTTTTGAAAAATACTAGAATATCAAATTTCATGAAAATCCGTCCGTTGGGAGCCGAGTTTTACATGGGGACGGACATACGGACAGAGAAACATGACGAAGCTAATAGCCGCTTTTCGCCTTTTTTCGAAAGCGCATAAAGAATGACTACGAGGTTGTGGCTAACGTTTGAAGCATGTATTATGAATTAACCTTTTGAAGCCTAGCGGTAACTTTACGTACCACCAGGTTTAACATTAAAAAATTCTACGTGGTGCCCACATTGCGTCTATGTGTTTTGTACGGATCTCAGAACAAACAGCAACTTTTGCCTTATAAAACATTAAGAGACTGGTTTTTATAACTGAAGTGGAGAGTGTTTACAGCGCGGTACGCACTGAGTCCTTACATAAAACAGATACGCTTCGTCTTTAAAGGGTTAATAGATGTGGCAATATATTCTGAAGTGGGTTATGATTTTTTCTTACATTAATTACGAGTAAAATTCCCATGAAGCTTTACTTTTCGTATTTTTTAAAATAAGGGAAACGTGTTGTGACCATAAAAACGGTGAGGGGCTTACTTTGGCTGTGAACTTGCTTGGTGGTTACTGGAGGGTCTAATTTCATAAACAATAGACTTGTTATACGAGTTCTGAGACTTTTAGGGCGCTGTAATTGGAATATTTCGGCCTCCTGGCATGTCGTATCCTTTGAGACCAGTTTCCACCTTCGGGAAATGTTCACCCAACGACACTGCTTATATTACACCAGGCTGGAATTCTAAAAAGGAAACATGAACCTCAAAAATATTTAGTGACAGTAACTTCACGTTCCAGAGAAATATGTCTGTAATTATAGGTGAGTAATTAATTCCTCCTGAAGATTATTAGTAAAATTCAAAATTTAAACAGGTATAGTTGCATGTCTTTGGATACGCTTCAGTGCCTTCAGATGAATATTTTTGTCTCAGTATTTTAAATCTTCGTTTAGACGGATGAAGTTATTACCACCATTAGGCTTAAGTAATTTACCACCGATTATTAGGCCTAAATTATTACCATCAATCATTAGGTCTAAATTATTTACCACCAGTCATTGCACGTAAATTATGACTTTATTTTAAAATGTTTTCTTCGGAGTACTGAAAATTGCAATTCTTTAGACTCTGCTGGAAATTTTTCTTCCTTAAGTATAAAATGCTTCGATAACAAGAGTTACTGAAACTGTCTGTTTTGGAGAAAACTGTATTAGTCTGCGGTTCCTCCATCTTCAGATTTAAACTTGACTCAGAATATGTGGGTACCTCGCTCATCCGAAATTTAGAATAAGGATATACCAGTTTACAAGGCGTAACATCTCCAAATATTTGAATATTCATCACCGGCGCTATAAGAATGTGAGAATTTATTATTTATTTATTTATTTATTTACTTATTTATTTAATTACTTTGGCCATCGTCACCTACAGATGAACAGAAGCAAACCTGGTGTGTTGGATTTTTATGTGTGTGTGCTCACAATCTTCTACGGGCACCACAAAATATACTCGTATCCCCCGCCCCCCCCCCCCCCGGGTCGGTGGGGGGACAGCACAGTTTTGGGCGCATAGTCAAACGGTGAATCCTCCCGCTTCGTGGCCTGGCGCATACAACGCTGCGAAGAACAGCTGATGCCTAACAAGACATTGGAGCTTTTATTGACCGAGGACAGAAAACATCTTCTTTTTAGTCCTTTAATGGTGTGACGTTGCCTTGTCTGCAGATCAGAACATGCGGAACTGCAAAGGCGGGGTATTGTGAACACAGCCTGGAATACATGCAAACCTTCTGGTTCCATAAAATGTGGGATATTTTCTGAACTTCTGCAGTTCGTAACAAGGACTCTGGTGCATGGAGTTAGTAATGGTATATATTCTGAAATGTGCATATGACGTATTTTATTCTTATTCCTTTCCTGTCACTGTTGTCAAACGAAGTGAAAAGATTATGGATTGCACCACGGTGTGTTATTGTTCATACCATGTTACTGTCAGCAAGTATCATCCTCCTACACCGTACGGAGTAACTGAAGCGTTAACTCCAGCAGCGAGGTGTAATCAGAAAATATGCGGTTCAAGCGTATATCGAGCGTTTCCGTCTTGCTACTGTCAATGCATTCAAAGCAAATATTTCTTGACCTTGTGATTTTTCCATGATGTCATCATCAACGCTAACACCACAACCGCCAAATCTGAGTATCATGCATAGTAGGTTTTTGGTTATTTGACGCACTCTAAATGCGTCTTAACATTCATGAATATGTCTAATACAGGTGGAAATACAGACTATTTAGGAAATTACTGCTTAATTTGTATTTTACTTAATTTTTGTTTAACGCTTAAAACTCCGGTGGGAAATAAAGATTGTCCACCTCAGAGCGGAAACCACTCATATGGCGTACATTAGAAAGGTTGCATTGTTCAGGGCGCTTTTTAATCTCTGGATTGCTCGCCATAGAGCGGACGACATCGTTGCTGCGTAGCGACCAAGGGAGTCCCTCGTTCTGTAGTGATCGTTCCTGGTGATTCCCGCGAAAAGAAATGGATTCTGTATACGTAATGTTAAAAAAAAAGGGGCTAGGCATTTCGCCTGCACAGTATATTTACTTATTAAATACGACCCTCACAATAAACACAGGTTATCAGACGTGGTTTACAGATGAAAAAAATTTTTGCACCGTACGGTCCTGAACGCGTTTTATGGTGCTAAAAATTTAAAACCTTTCAGTCCTGGGCAGTAGTTGAAATATAAAACCCAGCGTCACTGAAAGATTAACCCTTTAAAAACGAAGTGTATCTGTTTTATATAAGGACTCAGCGCGTACCGCGCTGTAAACACTCTCCACTTCGGTTATAAAAACCAATCTCTTAATGCTTTATAAGGAAAAAGTTGCTGTTTGTTCTGAGATCCGTACAAAACACATAAACGCAGTGTGGGCACCACGTAGAATTTTTTAATGTTAAACCTCGTCGTATGTAAAGTTATCGCTAGGCTTTAAAAGGTTAAAGTCAGGGATCCACAGCGTTTCCATGAATCTAGGAGCCACCTTAAAGTTCAGGGCACCAGAAGGGTGATATCAAGCAAGTTACGTACTGTGAACCCACAAAATTTAGGCAACTGCGAACAAAGTTATTCGCCCGGGAATTGTCCCTGTGCTTAATTCAGAACCACATCTTGAATGTATGTGGAGGGCGGAAGGCCTTGGTCGATGCATCCTTAACTTGGGCACTACATGTAGGTGTGTCAGAAGCTTCACGTCCCTGCCCATTCCTTAGACCTCGCTGTGGGTTGAGAGCTGGACATTCGAAAAACGTGGTTTTGGAACTTCTCCTTACGAACATGTGCAAAACGAATGTTGTGCCTTTTATTGGAAAGCAAGGGGGTAAAGGACTGGTGATACGGGGATGCCTATAAACCATGTTATTTTCTAGAGTTGCCATTGTCCCTTGTCGTACTCGGTAACTACAAAACAGCCGTAGTCAATTAACTGAAGATGTAATGCGACTACGGCACGAAACTGCTCAAGAGGCAGAAAGAGAAAAAGTAATTTTCAAACAATTTCTATTCTCATGTGTCCTGCTCTCTTTTTATCGTGCAATAGAGCCTTCTGCCCCCACCCCGCTTCAGAATTCTATTTTCCGCCTTTTCTTTCCGTTCTTTTTTAATTTCTCTTTCTTTCGTTCCGAAGTCGGGTAAATCCTCAGTTTGCAGCACTGCCGCAATGCGGTTGCGCCTCAAGGCAGAAAACTCATAATACATTTCCAAAAGCTGTCATAAGTTTAAACATTATAGGAGATGCCAACGAATGTTCCGTATTTAAAAACTGGAAATATTTATTTTCTTGTGTCCCCTTAACTCTTTAAACAATGGCGGTTACTGTACGTAGCAACAGCTTAACGCTCAGGAAGTGCTTTTTAGCGACAGATTGTATTTATGTGTTTCGGATAAAGAACACCATAAGCACCAATTATTTCTTAATCAACATTAACCCTTTAAAGCATAGCGGTAACTTTACATACGACCAGGTTTAACATTAAAAAATTCTACGTGGTTAAAGGGTTAATTGCAACTGCAAGAAATATAAGCCTAACTACTGCACTTTTTTCTTTCAGGTACAAATTACGCCATTTTTGTATCTGTCTGCATGTGATAAATGTAAGTATCCCTTCGCTTACTCATTTGAGTGTACATCAACTAGAATACACGAGAAATATAAAGGTCTTTCGGAATATGATGCTGTGCAATTTGGTAGATAGGCGCCAAGAAACCTGCTGCCTTCATCTTCTGCCCTGAAGACTCAGACACTGTGTTTCTCCGAAAGGTCGGTACTGTCTATTAGATGAATGTTTTCCGACCTGTGGGACGTGGAAACCCGGAGGGCTGCGGCGGCTGTTTCAAGGCGCCTTCACGTGCATCTTCCGTGCGCTGAATAAGAAATGCACCTCGTGCATATTTTTTTATGTCTAGATAGGCCTCGTGGGCCTAGGTCTCCTCATTATCAAGGCTTTGTGATCACACTCAGACACACCACACTCGGTGGGACTCCTCTGGACGAGTGATCAGCTGGACGCAGAGACATCTACCTGACAACACACAGCACTCACAAGAGACAGACGTCCATGCCTCCGGCGGGATTTGAATCCGCAATCCCAGCAAGCGACGTCCTTATAACTACGCCTTAGTCGGCGCGGCCACTGGGATTGGTTCTCTTACGTATACTACATAACATTTTTTAAACGTTGTTTAGTTGCTGTGATACACAAGATGCGCATTTATGTAAAATTGGTGCTGATTTTGTAACAGTTTTTGCCACGATATTTTTCGCAAAATAGACAGGAACTAAAAACGTAATGGTTAGCATGTGGGGATCAGCGGAATTTTTTGAAGTTAAGAGGATGTTTTCGCACTCGAAAAGTTTGCGAACTGCTATACTGGACTACACAGCTTCACATCGCAGTTAACAGCAGTTTTATTATTCAACCCCTTAAGCTTTCCGAATTTTATCTTATCTATATTTCCGGAAAAAACCCGCAGTGACTTTAGAATTTCAGTTAGATGCGTCAGTGATATATTATTAGGATTTTCCGAGTATGTCGGAGATAAGCCGCGCATTTCGAGTTTATGTAACTCAATCCCAGACATTTCAAACATAACAGCAGATGCGCGCGCGAAAGCACGCACATATTCTGAAGTATGAAATCGATCAAAAATTTAATAATTATCAGAATCTTTATTTATGTGGCAGACCGTCTCCTACTTCATTTTATTTCTTCGCCCCCTTTTTCTTCTTGAGCTAAGTTCTTTTCAGACTTTTAAAGCCTCCTCTGGCAGCTCTCATTCAAGGATTTGTCTTTTTTATAAAGAATTTGTGCTGCTCTTCATAGTAGGTTTACAACACAGTGAAATTTCTTAGTAATCTGTTTCCCTGAGTTCCTGGTACATGTTTCAGATTTGTCATGATGATCATATAAGTTTTCCACAGTTTTTCGAACTTGCAGTTTTCCGCTTGCATCTGTGTTCCTCTGTTGATCCTATTGTGCGCATCCCAGCAACGTGTAAGAATTTAATCTGCGCTACTTCTAAACGACTTACTGTCTTGTAAAAGAACAACTACGTTCTTCGTATAGCCTCTTCTGCGTAAACTTAAAATTCGCCTTCAAACCGGGTAACTTTTTCCTAACAACGACAGTCTGGAAACCGATTCATGGCGGTAAAACCATTTCGACAGTACTGTGGGAAATATCTTCTTCGAAGATCTGGAAATGTTGGATGTCAGACCTACCACCATATAGACATCGAGGGGAGGGTAACCAGTCATAGCGAAAAATTATCACTCAAGGCCTCTGAACAAAAATTGGAAGTGTGTTACAATAGGAAACGACTTAAGAAATGGACAAGGTCTAATGATATTAAATATTAGAAATGTTCTAGCCTCTGTGGGCCTGTAGTGAAATAAATGTGTAAAGGTGTATACAGAAAGATGTCCCTGAAGTAAGGTAACAAAGTTCTTAAAAGACGTTGAGTAATAATATGTGCCCTTCAGTCACGTCATATATTCGAAGTATTTCTCAACATAACCACCTTTTCCATCAAGACATTTGTATCGGCGTGCCATCACATTAACCCAAACCCATGCAGTAAAAGTCTGGGCTCAACAGCCCGTGGCCAGAAGCACTTCACATTCGACATCAGATCAGCATTGCTGCCGAACTGCCTTTCAGAAACGTTCTGCTTTAAAGGCCCAAACGTGTGGAAGTGCAATATATGTGCCTTCAGTTATGTGCATGTGCTTTGGTGCTGAATAAAACACCTGACAGTAAATAATTTTGTTGCTTTATATTTAGGGCTTCCATGGTACCTTGCATTTCGCGTCGTAGGTACTGTGTGCCGTCCGCATGATTGATAGCCCTCATCCTGATGAAAGGCGTGATGTTGGGTTGTCATGACAGATATTAACCCACTACATCCCTGTTGTTATATTTAAACACATCCATTGTGCCTGAAACAACCAAGAACATTACATAATTAGGCCTCATAAATGCAAATACAAAGTAATATTGCATTCAGGTTTTCTTAATCACCGTAGAACATACTGTGACCCAAGTTTAATGCTACAGAATTACATTTCCATTGGGATATCTCTGTCGTCGACTTTTAAAAGCATAATCCCAGTAGCAAACCGGTTAGAAATCTTGTTGCAGAGTCGTGAAACCGAAGTCTTGTCCTCGGTAACTATTCGCCACTGTTTTAAAATCTTCTGGAAGCCATAGGCCAGTTACGCCATAACAGTCTGTTAGACTTGCTCTTGTTAGTGAAGGTGGACCTAAGTGTTTCTGCCCTATTTTTATAGCCGGATAAACATTTTATTTCAAAGTACTTTAAAAATGTCTGCTGATATAAATTTTGTTGTACAAAGTAAGGCCGTAACCTGGTGTAGAAGATTTATAATTGTGTATACGAAATATTAAACACTAACTAATGCACCAATATATATATATATATAATCTTTATTCGTAAAAGTCTCCTACATGTTTCGACCCTGCTCGGCCATCTTCAGGGAGAATAATATTGATACACTATGGTTGTTTTTATATAGTTAAGTGTGAATGTGCCCTAGGTTTCATCCTCCGTTTGAGAGGTATCCTCTCAAACACAGTACACGGTGACACAGTTGGTTGAGGCACTGCGCTACAAAACAGCAGGTCGCGGGTTCGATTCCCGATGGTTTCAGTGGATTTTTTTCATTGGCATAATCCTGTCGGTCGCACTATGGCCCTGGGGTCGACTCAGCCTCTAACAGAAATGAGTGCCAGGAATATTTCCTGAGGGGTAAGGGCGGCCGGTGCGTAGGGCTGACAACCTTACCACCTTCATGTGCCGACTGTCTAGAAATCTGGGAGCCTCAGCCTCCTGGAGCCCTAGTGGCCTCTCCAGGCCTGTAATGGGATTGCTTTACCTTTTACCTTTTACAAGAACTCCTAATCGCGGTTATAAGGCACCCTTTATGGTTTTCTTCCATGCTGCCATCCTACGAAGTTATCAAGTTCTTCAAGTACAGTGGGTGTGGGGCGTGTAGAATGCATCCATAGAACATGATGTGGTAGTGCAAGGTTTATTGACAATTGAAATGGTGAAGGATTTTCTTCCAAGTATTCCTATAGGCTTAGCTGTGGTGGGAGAACTTGTGGTCGTCTCATGGAGAAGTTAGAGTCATTGACGTTGCAGTGAAGCTCCATCTCAACTCTTACAAACACTGAATTACTGAGACTGACTTTATTTGCTGTTTTTGCTAAATTCCCCGAATGTTTTCTGGTGAAGACGAACACGTGGAGCGTTACCAGCTCATGCACTGGGGCGTTTTCTGTACGTACTTGGAAGGAACATAATCTCGTGATCTGTCGCTGTTTATTGCCCTTCAGAACTCATTCAGTCAGCGGCTGTTCTGTCTCAGTTTGCAGTGATGTGTTGAAAAATGTAATCGCAGGTCAGTTCCTAGTTCTGACTGCCCAGTTTCATGTTCATGGAGCTCAAAATAAATGGTTATGTAACTGATCATATATTGCTTCCGCAATTGCTCCGTATAGTTCTTTTTTATGCATTTTATGTAAATTATTTCTTTCTTAGCCTGATTTTTTCGACCTACTTGTTTTAGGTGTGTAGGGTTATTGTTGCATCTGATCACACTCAAGGACACACACACTCGGTAGGACTCCTCTGGACGAGGGATCGGCCCTTCACAGAGACCTTACATAACAACACACAACAATCACAAAAGACGGACATCCGTACCCCCGGTGGGATTCGAACCCGCAACCCCAGCAATCGAGAGGCCGCCGACCCACGCCTAAGGCCGCGCGGCCAGCGGGATCGGCTTTTGTAAGTTTCACTGCTACATATCTGTTGATTCGTTAGGCAGTTTAGGATGTATAGTGTTATAGCCTGACGGCTGGGCATGTTGTGCTCCAATGTGTGTTTGTGTGTGTGTGTGTGTGTGTATGTATGTATGTATGTATGTATGTATGTATGTATGTGTGTATGTATGTATGTATGTATGTGTGTGTGTGTGT